>CAMOHE010052493.1:7686-44359 GCA_946598075.1 Artocarpus hirsutus | reverse complement strand
TACTTACTAAGCATTAGCTTATTCAAGTTTTTATCATGTTGCAGATAAGGGTAAGAAAGTGATGGAATAGGCGGAGGACACTATGATGGGCGTGTGAGCTAAGGAAGATGGTTGCAAATGGAAGAACGCCAAGGAAAGAAGTTATTTTTTTTTTTAGGAAATACTCTATGATTTTCGATCTGAGTATGTTTATAACTTTATGGGTATGTTTATAATTTAAGTATAATTTTTATAAATTTTGTAAATGTGTTTTATTATTTTATAAAGTTTTCTTCCGCATTTGAAGTTTTAAAAACTTGTTATCAAAATTTTTTTTTAAAGGTTCGGCCTACCGACCATACTGGTCGGACTGCCGAAATTTTCTAATCGGCCTGCCGGATGCCAAGCATCGGCCTGCCGATCTTTTGGATTTTGAAACCCCATTCTGCAAGGCCTCGGACGGCCTGCCGATGGGTGACCTTCGGCCTGCCGGTTGAGTTCGGCCTGCTGAAGGTAAAAGTTCGGCCTGCCGGCCGAGACATGTTCAAAGAAATTTTATTCTGTTTTCATAGGACCATTTAATTTTTAAATGATATTAGCAAACTATTTATACAATGTCTATGGAAAAGCAAATTGTTATAATTAAGAAAGATTATGATTTCTTATAAATTATATTTGTATAAAAAAAAAATGTATGCAAAGATCTTGGGAATGCTTTTCCAAACTATGATTTCAAATGCATGTTATCAATTACAATAGTTTGCTACAATTAATGTTTTAACAAACGAATGTAACGTCATCTGTGACGTCCGGAAGGGGGGCGTCACATTGACAACCAATGGCAGTGGATATTGACAACCAATGGCAGTGGATATTTTCAAAAAATAAAAAATAAAAATACAAAAATGTAAATAAATAAAATATGGATAAGTTTGGTTTTGTAACCTTCTTAACTTGAGTAAGTAGGTTTTGTGGGATGCTTCAACACCTAATACCATAAGGCTAACTAGTTTAGGAGTTACAGACCCAAAGCTCGCTAAATGATTTATGAAGAAAGCTTATGGGGACTAGCTATTGCACCATTCATGGTTATGCGTCTAATTTGGAAAGTTAATTTTTGTTTATTTAATTTTTGTTTCACTAATTTTGAAAGTTTCACTGTCTGCAGAAGAAAGTTGAAGCGAAATAACAATTTTATTTTTTGTTTTAGACAAAACCACATAAATATGTGTTATCATTTTTGCACTAAAGATGGTTTATTTATATTTTTTTAAATAGTATATAATATGTGAAAATAAAAGTTTTGTTTAGGAGTTTGTTTAGTTAGGTGAGTCAAATTAATGCTAAATGGTGTGTCTTGTATGAATATTCAATAAATCATTTCAAATTTTAGTGCTTTAATTACTGGGGACTAGTAATAAGCTGGTTGGGGTGTATGATGAACACATAAAAATGGACCTTTTATAAGGCTAAATATTACCGCTTTGTATTATTCTTTGTCATCAAATATCTTAATTACAGCATTTTTGTGTTAAACCGTAAATTTATGTAATGTATTTTTATTTTAGTTTGTTTTATATGTTTTAATTTGTTTTTTTTTATTAAGTATTTGTAAATATTAACAATTTTTGTAATTCTATTTTGGAAAATCATTAACTTTTGTGGGTTTGATTGTCATTATATTTGAAATCGAGGACACAAACGAAGGAATATGGTGAAAGAAACTTCAAAATAGGGCAAAAAGGAAACTTTCAGCAAAAGAGAGTTAGGATCCCATTTAATGCGGTCTACATGTTGAATTGAGAGCCCTCTAATCGAGTGAAACGCAATTCATGTCCACTATTTGTCAAGTTTTTGTAAGCGCGTTAGCTAAAGCCATAATCTCAGGCCATGTCCGATAGTCCGAGTATGATTCCAGTCCACGTCCCGCGAGCTACAAATCGTAGCCATTTAATCTCCATTCAATGGTTCTAATTCTCCCTCCGAGAGAGCCAGCTGTTTGCTATCCAAAAGCCCGCTCTCCAGCCGTTGGATTATGTCTTTTCCATGCATTAAACACGCCCGAAGCAGTTGTTTCTGTCCACTCTACTTGTGCGACATATTGGATTATCTGATTACGCTTTATGCATCTATTGTCTAATGTTTCACACACCTTCGACCTTTGTTTGTGGAAAACTCAGTAATTTTGCATGACTTGTTTTAAAAAATAAGGGTGAAATGAGAAAATTGGTTAAAACATATGGTTTGTCTTTGTTTCACTACAGTTAAAATTTGGCCTGTGGTTAGGCCTTATTTATCTATCCTTTAATATTTAGCACACTCCTAACCTTTTTGGTAAAAAAAACTCTCTAATTTGACCCGATTTGCTTTGAAAAATAAGCAAGAAAATTGGTTAAAAAATACATTTTGTACTATTTGGCTATGGTTAAAATTTGACCTCTGATTAAGCCTTGTTAATCCATACTCCAATATTTCATACATGGCCAGCCTTCCTACGTGAAAATTTCAATATTTTGGCACGGTTAGCTCTGAAAAATATGTGTGAACTAAGAAAATTGGCTAAAAAATTCGATTTGTCCTTGTTCCACTATGGCTTAAATTCAATCTCCAATTAATGCTTATTAATCTAAACTTTAATATTTCACATGCCCCCAACCTTCATATGTAGAAAACTCACTAATTTGGCATGATTCACTATAGAAAATATGAGTGAAGCTAGAAAATTGGTTAAAACATGTGGTTTGTTCTTTTTGGCTATGGTTAAAAGTTAACCTTTGACTGAGCCTTATTTATCTATTCTCTACTATGCCGTATGCATCTGGACTTTGTTAGTAGAAAACTCACTAATTTAGCACGATTCTCATTAAAAAAAATTAGTGAACTAAGAAAATTGGTTGAAATATTTGGGTTGTTTTGATTGGCTATGTTTAAAATTTAATCTGGTTAAGCCTTATTTATTTATACTCCAAAATTTCACAAGCTTGGGGACTTCAAATTGTGAAAAATTCACTAATTTGACTCGATTTGCTTTGAAAGATACAGGGAAGAAAGAAAATTGGTTAAAACATTCAGTTCATACTTCTTTGGCTATGGCTGAAAGTATAGAGAATCGGCAATTACTTCAAAGAGCAAGGATTCAAGAGAACCAAAGTGAGACAACATTACACGTCATGACCCAAGGTGCAAAAACAGTCTTGTTATAGGTGACGCTCTTACTTACACTAGAAACAATGAGAAGGTGATCAAGGACTGCACGGAAGACATGATCATGAAGTTGTTCGAGATGACAGGCTTAGGTCTAATGTACCACTTCCTCAAGATAAAGATAAAACAAAGAGAAGATGTGATCTGCATCTCACTAAAAAAGTATGCAGAAAGCCTTTTGAAGAAGTTCAAGATGGGTCCAATGTACTACTTCCTCAGGATAAAGATAAAACAAAGAGAAGAAGTGATCTTCATCTCACTAAAAAAGTATACAGAAAGCCTTTTGAAGAAGTCCAAGATGAAATAGTTGCAAGCTAGTGGCAACTCCACTTGACAAAACAAACTCACGAAGGAAGTTGACCCCACCAAAGGCAGATTACTCGGTCTATCGAAATCTTCACCACAGCAAATAAGGCTTTTTATAGCGTGGAAAAACGCTATTATAGGGTAAACATTACATTTTACTAAACGCTATAGTTTCCCATGTGTAAGTCCAAAATTTTTAATAGCACTTGTTGAAGCTATTGTAGAATTAATTAAATGAGTACTGGCAAACGTTAATAGTATTTTTGAACCGCTATTTTAGCTACTTTTAGCCACAATTCCCTTACACGTGCATTTTTGGGGTGTATGCATATAAATATATATATATATATATATTGATTTTTCTTTTATAATTTTGTATATTTATAATTCTACTATTATGTATTTCATAAACACAACTCTCGTATAGAACAAATATCCACAATTAGGCTTGAGATTTCATACAAGACTGAAGAGGTACATGATCTTTTATATGCATCCATAATTACAACTAGTGTTCCCCAAAAAATTACAGCATATGGTACATTCCAAACATAATGCTAAATTCAAAATAATCAGATATATCACTATTTAACAAAAGATCCTGCAACAAGTATCAGGCTAGAAAAAAATGGAGGGAAAAAAATATAAAAACTTTGAGTAGCCTGCGGAGCAACAGAACAACCCTCTGCTATGCCAAGCATCAGTATGCACTTGAACCTAAAGAGCAAGCAACAATGGAAAATTCCTTAAAAAAATCAATAAAATTGAATTATTTAAGCCAATAATTAAGGAAGCTCGATAAAGTTCATGGATGCCGTTTACAAGATACTGCATAATCATTTTTTCTCCCTTGCCAAAGAATCACAAATCACTTACAAACCAGACAAGAACCACATGAGAGGAAAACAACAATAACGTGACATACAGAAGTAAGGCCATGGTTAACTCCCATTTGCTTGTACTGATCTCCATGAATCACCAAAAATTCTCTTATACTCATCTAACACCTGCGAACAATTTCTGTTTAGCATTTAAAACAAAAAACAAACTTTCAAATAAAAAAGGCTTTTTTTTTTTTTTAGAAAAAAAAAAGAACACACCCTCAACACAAGCATCACCAAGAACTTTGAAGTAGGTTCAAACATGAAGATTCAACCATATAGCCAGATCTATATTCACTTGTTGCTAGTAATCTAATGTTCACTTATAAAGCTCTTCTAGATACTCAAATTAGCATATTTTATTCTAGTTCAAACATTGTAATAAGTTAGCAAGAAAACCAAAGTTGTCGGACAGCCAAAAAGGCAATTTTAAATAATACTACAAGATCATTTTAAAAGATCTCTCCTTTGGGTATAAAAGAAACTCAAACTCCTAAGTAAAGTATGTTTAACAATGTAAATAGATAGCTGGATACATTGGCGGTTAAAAAAAAGTCATCGAAATAACTTCTAAGTTGCCCGGACAGGCAGAGAAAATGCACTTCAAACATGATAATGAGCATCCATAAAGCCTAACTCACGAGGGCCATGTTTGTTGTAAGTATGCACCTTATACTCTATAATCGAACAAGCAAACAGAGCCATTGGATTTGTCAAAGAAACTTTTGGAAAAATCAGGGCAAATATAAAATATCAAAGGAATTTATAATTTCCAAATTGACCCATCTTGCTATTAAAACGTTTAGTTAAATACAATCGAAGACTTGGAGTTGCATATAAAATCCCAAAGATGCAAATCCAAAATCAAATTTAATGGGTTTCATCTATATGTTAAGTTTTGATTACCGTGTTATTTATATTTTAGTTTATTTAATAACAAATATATTAGTTAGTTGTTATTTAATACGCAACTAATACAAACCTTTTTACAAGTATCGCTTTTAAAATAATAAGAATCACATATGAAATAAAAAATAAATAGGGGCATATCTGTAAAAAACACATTTCAATATGAAATGTGGAGAAAAAAAAACTATTTAAAAGAAGCAAAATAAAAAGGATGACACTATAGAGGATCTTTGGCAAAATAAAAATAAGAAAAAATTAAACATGGATGCAAATGAAAAAAATTATAGTAATAGGAATGAAGTAAGGGAAAAATGCATTTTGATTCCCCAACGTTAACAAATATGAGAGATTGCATTATTAAAAACAAGTTGAAAGGATGGCCTGAAAAAACTTTTAGAACAAGACACATTTTAAAGGAAAAAACTATTGTAATAAGTCCAATAGAAAAACCCAACAACATATTATAACGGGAGTAAGTGAGAGAGAAAAAAAGGTGTTTTAAAGAAGCATATAGAAAATGAAATTGTAAAACAATTAAAGGTAAATAAGTTTCTTTGATAGGGGCAAAACTATAGAGCAATGAAAAAAAAAAAAAAAACCTCAACAATGAAAACAGAGAAAATAAACAAGTAAGGAAAAAAACTTTCATCAAAAGAAAGTAGAACAAAGCTTAGAGTGCTGATTAAGCAGTCATAAAGATCATATTAAATAAAAAATTTAAACTAGCATATATTTAAATGGAATTATTGCGTAGGAATAAATTAGATGAAATTGTTTTGCCGATATATATCAGGGGAAAAAAGATTGAAAAGAAAAACGAAAACAAAAAAGAAGAAGAAGAAAAAGAAATAAGATTTTTAAAATTAAAAAAGGAAACAAATAAAAAAGTGAAAAAAAAAAAAAAGACGAAACGAAAATCGTCCTCCCTCGAAAACGCACAAAGCACCTTGTAACATGTACATAAAAGGAAAAGGCAAACAAAGACAAAAACAGAAGAAAAGGAATGAAACAGGAGTATAAGAAAACAATGAAAAAGGCACAAAGGTACGAAGGAGCAAAAGTAAAACATTGAAAATGCATATGAAAAATGAGGGAGGATAAAAAAAAAAAAAAAGAAGAAGAAGAAGAAGAAGAAGGAGGAATTTTTATAGTAAAAAATACCACCACTAGTGAAGTATGGATCTTTTAACTATTGGACTAACTTTTTAACAGTCATATATAAATTTAATATCAATTTTGTATTGCATGTTGCAAATTTTTAATATAGACAATCTTATATTTGAATATTAAAATATAAATCTAACAACTAAAACAGTCTTTCTTTACTAGTGATGTAAAATTACCTGCTCCACTATAAAAATTCTCTAAAAAAAGTTGGAATGCAAAACAAAAGTATGATTTAAAAAAAGATTAGAAAATTTTAAAAAAGATAGTAAAGAAATAAAGAAGAAAAAAGAAAACAAAATAGAAAAAGTTATAAAAAACCAAAACATGGGAACGTTATGTGCTCCACAAAATATATATATATATATATATATATATATATATATAAAGTGTGGGAATATTTTGTTGCCCACAATATATAAATATATATATACACATGAAGAATGTTATGATAAACCCTCTAAAAGGTCTGATTGATAAGACCCATTTTTAGCCATTTGATCTACCTCTAATGGTTAAAAATAAACAAGCATACCATTGCTTTTTAGTGAATCTACTCACACCTAATCTAATTTATTAGAAACCTAATATCAAAAAAAAAAAAAAAAAAGATCAGATTTCCTTCATTGTCACCAATGACACCAAATCGACCCCCTTCTGTCAATGGTTCTAACCCACCCAAAAAATGATAGCGAGTCATGGTCGCGAACCTACCGATGGTCATCATAATTGGGTCCGCGAGCCCGATCATCGGCAAGAGGTAATCTCTTCAACGATGGACCAGTGCCAATCGATGGCTTCGCGAATCGCGATTGCCTCCTTGGGTCATGTAGTTGTTGCGACGTTTGTGGGTTGCAACCCACCATCCCCTCGGCCAACCGTCTACCAAATTGTGATAGAGGTCGTGATTTGGTCACAACTGAGATTTCAAACCATCGTGAACCCCCACAACTCCGAATAAGGCGTTGGATTTCTGTCAATACGAAGCCGTCCAAGTCCCCTACCCTTTCCACTCCACTTGCCAACCCCATTCGTCGAGCCAAAAATCGATCCCCTTTTCTCCATCTGCCACTCCTCTGACAGAAGCTGGACGATCTCATGTCGTACTCTTTTTTTTTTTAGCTTTTTGTTTGATTATTTTTTGTTTTTGAAAGTTATGACTATATATAGTTGTGTCTATTTTTGTTTAGGTGGGAGTATAGTTTTATACCATAGATCTTTGGTCTAAGGACTAAAATAAAACTTTAGTGAAAAAAGAGTCTAATCAATAAAATCTTTCAGAGTGTCCTATTGAAGTTTTTTCCTATATCTTTAACATATATACATTAAAGGTCCGTTTGGTTAATGAATTGGAATTAGTGATTTGATTTGAGTTAGTGTGACTTGAATTAGGATTTAAGTTAGTAATTTGAATTGTAATCTGAATTAAAGTTTAGATGTGCATTTAAGTTTTAATCTGAGTATAAAACAAAATTGAAATTTACGTTTGGAGAGGTAGTGAAATTAGTTTTTTATTTATCAACAAATCTAATAAAATCTTAATATTAATGATCCTAAAAAATATGCACTGTGGATATTAATTTATTCCTCTCTTCACTAAGAATACAATGAAAAAAGAATCACCTCAATTGAATAACAAATGAAAAAGTTATGATTTTTTTCTCAAATATAAGAGAGAAAATTTTTATTTTTAGTGTGACAGAGATATCCGAGTATGAAAAGTTTAAGGGAGTTAGAACTTTAAAAACTTAGATTCTTTGAAACATAAAGGATTCAGATTTCGAGAAAAACAAATACGTATCTAAAAAATTTTTAATACTTAAATCTAAATTTGAGTCAAAAAAAATCTAAAGATTACTCGAAACAAACGTGCCAATAATATAAATAGGAGCTCACTGACGCGTGAAACAACACAACCTTTCTCTTTAAAAGGATTTTTTTCCCTCTCTCTAAGAGCCCGTCTCCTTTCTTTTGTTACTGCAACTGCCTACTTCTGGCTGTGTCTTATCAATCTTGTCTCCCTTTCTTCTTTTTTTTCTTCCTTTCTTTGACGGTAAAATAATGAAGGTCTTGACCGATAATTTTGTTGACGCCAGTTAATTAATGCTCAAGGAAGAATTCTTGATAGGAAATCTATGCAGAAATTAAGATTTGTTTTGGGACGTACATGGTGGTGGAGCAGCAAGCTTTGGAGTAGTTCTTGCATGGAAACTTCGACTAGTTGATGTGCCATCGACAGTAACTGTGTTTGCTCTAAAAAGGAACATGAGAAATTCTACAACGAAGAAGCGCTTTCCTCGGTGGCAACACTTTGCAAATAAAGTCAATGAGGATCTAATTATCTTCCTCTAGATCCAAACTGTAAGTTCTACTGATAAAGAAGGAAATACGAAAATTGTAATACAAGTTACCTTCCGGGCCACATTCCATGGTGGCGTGGATAGGCTCCTGCAATTGATGGCATAATTATATTTATGTTTAATTAAAATATTTTTTTTAAATTCAAATGGTACTTTTTTGGTTTCCCCAAAACAAAAAAAAAAATAAATTAAGAAATAGTTAAAACTAAGAGATATAGCTATGTAATTAACTCTATTATTTTATTTTTTAAATGTATTAATGTTAAAACACGTTTTTAAATTTCTTTTTTTTTTTTAGTAAATGTGACCCTCAAACACATATGGTCTGTTTTTTTCTATTTATGTCGAAATTATTTTCCTTAAAATCATGTTTCTATTTAAACGTCTTTTTCGTGCAATCTATTATTATCTCATTTGCAACTCATAGATAATATATTGTCTAATTTATCCTATGGAATTTGTTTCCAAGCGTGGTCAATTCAAGTACCTTTTTTTACTATTTTAAAGTAAATCATGAATTAGGAAAACTACACTTTAAAAAAATTATATTCATGTATAAAAATTTAATAAAATTAATACACATGTGCACATTACAGCCTTAAAACTAGCATACATAAAAGGATAATTTTGGCTTGAAGCCGAAGCAACAAAGTCTTGGTAACATTAAGTTGCCAAGCACATATATTAGGGTGTTTAGAAGAGTAGTTCAAACCATCAGTTTGAGTTTAAGAACCATAATATGTGAGAGTTTTACACTATAGCTCTTTAATATAGCATGTAAGAGCTTTACCACTACTATGGAAAGGTTCCAGTCACATTTGATGAGGCCGGTGGTACCTGGAAGGCTCTTGGGAGGTTCGGGTCGTGGTTCAAAAGTGCCGTAGGCATCTATACTAGGGATGCATGTGAGCCATTCCACGATACTTGGAAAAATGTTAATGCCCAGCATAAGAGACAGATTCAGCAGAGCGTGCTGGTATTTATTCAACTTCATCGTTATAAAACATAATTTGTATATAAGATAATAGAACATAATTAAAATAATTATCATGATCTTAAATATGTTACAGGATTGGTTTGCTTTGGATTACCAAATATTGGACGGCATCCTCCATGGCGTGGTTGATAAGGAGGTAGCCAAGTGCTATAAGGACTAGAAGAGCGACCTCCATGAACACTTCAAAGCACCTGGAGACCTAGCAAACAAGGCACACGTTAGAGCCAAACACACACCCCTCCCCCACCCCCTAGACCTCAAGAATCAAGAACATTAGGGTCGTTGCTGTGATAGGTTCATGTCTAAGAGATTTCAAGTAATTGTATATCTGCTAAGTTGGTTATTTATTATATATTAGTTTCAATATTCTAATGCTAAAAACTATAATAAACAGAAAAAGTTGGCAACGAATAAAAACAATCATGGCAACCAAAAGTGGCCAAGTTTGCATGATCGGATATCCATTTCCCAGCATCGTGACAAGAAGGTTAGTAAGTTTATTTAATTATAAACAATCTTAAAAGTTATCAAAGAATATATTATTCTAACACATTCAAATTGTTGAACAGGCCAACATAGTAACCCAAAAGCCGATGTCAGCCACAAACTACTAGGCAGACATACATCGTCACGGGGAGACTTGAGTTAACCTCCAAGCACAGTAGACTTTTGTAAGTACTTTAAATTTTCAATACTATCTTCTCTTATTCAAATTACTCTGTGTATTTATAACCTGTGTAAAATGTTATTTGTATAGAAAACGATGGAGCAAAAGAGCAAACCTAGATGACACAGTCTGTTTCCTATTCAGCCGCATCTACTCTTTACAAGGAGGGAATTTGGAAGTATGTCCTAGGTAAACAAAAAGGACATAGGACTAGACTAGGTCTCATACTCTCACATAGGTTTTACTCTGGCACCGACGATGGTTCATCCTCTAGCTTTTGGTTGGACGGAACATTTTTGACGTTTGTTGACCCACATGTGGAAGATTTCCTATAGAGGTCGGCCGAGTACAACGTGACTATATATCATAATCATAGGATGTTGATAGAGTTGGTGGACCAATTGCTACCTGGAGTCCAACTGCCACCCGTAATGACTCCTCTAACTTTTGTTCAACCAGGTCCTCTACCTTCTCTAGACGTCACTGATGACAACAATGATGACACGGACCATGCTACAAATTTAGATGATTAGATTGTATTTTCTTCTTTCTTCAATATTTTGATACATTAAGTTTGTTTTGGTTTTTATTTTATTATTGGAACAATGTATTATCAATTGTCTTTTTTAATATTAAAATTTTATTTTTATTATTATAATTTAATTATTCCTATTTAAAAGCAATAACAATTATTAAAAAATATTAAAAATGTAACAAACAGTAATAAATAATAGACTAAAAAATTTTATTAAAAAATGTAAAGAAATAGTCATCACAAAAATACAGGTGTACGTCAGCATCAACACACATTATTGCAATGACTTTTTTGAAAAATTCGTCGCTAAAAAAATAATGCCACGTCACATTATGGACAACCGTGACGACTTAATTGCAGCAACTTTTTTGCGATGATGACACCGTCGCAAAAAAATTATTTATGACTAGTTATTAGCGACAACGTAGTGGTGACAACAAGTCGTTGCAAAAAATATATTTGTGGTGACTATCAATCTTTTGCAACGACTTTCTATCATCGCAAAAGACCCTATTTGTAATAGTGTACACTGTTCACACTTCAAACCATTAGTTTAAACTACTCGTCTAAACACTCGGATATACAAATGTTATTTAAAAAAACAATAGAAAGAAGTGAGAGAGATAGAGAGAAGAGGGTCACTTCATATTTTGACTTAGAAGACGCTTTATCTTTTTGTGTTTTGTCAATGCCTCCTTCAGTCTAATCCTCGCATATCCATTCACAATATTCCCTTGGTTTTCATTATCCCCTCTTTATCTATATCTCTTCTCTATCTATATCTCTTCTTGCTTGTGCTTTAATTCCCCCACTCATAATGTATTTCAGTGAAAATATTTTATATCTTGTGAGGATAATTTAAGATTTCAACGTAATTCCTTAAACTCTAGTATGTCATATAATAAATTTTTTTGCTTCTCTTTTGAGCTTCAACTCCAAATATCTATGCCCAGAAATTTCATTTGGAAATTAGTCTATTGCAACAATTTTTTGTTTTAGAAATGCTTCCTTTTTTAAAACTTTTGTCATGTCATCCTGTCAACTATTATTTTCAAATAAATACATTCATTTTAATTTGTTTCTATTGGAAAATTTTTGAAATACCTTTTTCTTTTGCTCTACCTCCACTAACATAATTTATTTCATATGTGTATGTGCTTAATTTTTTTATCTTTCTTATTTTCATTCTGCCAAAATCCTCTGTAGTGTAATCTTTTTTACGTGCTTCTTTTTAATAGTTTTCCTTCCATATTCCCATTGAAACATATTCTTTAGTTTTCCTTCCATATTCCCATTGAAACATATTCTTTCATCCTTATTTAATGTTCTATGTGTAATCTTATTATTTTAAAAGGGATGCTTATATAGATGTTTGTGTTAGTTGAGTATAAACTAAAAATGAACTAAGTCTTTTATTATTAAAATGATAATAAAAATAATAATAACAATAATAAGAATAACATGATAATCAAAACATGATAGGGGATAAAATCTACAAAATTACGGTTCAACTAGTATGTACATATAAACATATATATAAAGTTATACATAACATTTTAAAAAATTGTACAGTTGTATGTATAAATGGTATATATATATATATATATATATATATAAATGCAAAACCATAAGTTTATATATATTTAACATTGATATATTTCTATAGGCAAGGTCTTAAGTCCCGCGACCGTATAGCCCGGCACTTTTAATATCTTTTCGTATATACTTGTAACTTTTTAGTATAACATTGTAATATTGAAGTAAGTTAAATGTAATATTGACGTAGACTGTAATTTTTATTGAGCCTTACACTTAAACAATTTGAATCTTATATAAACATAGGAACAATATTACAAAGACAAACTAAAAAGCTTATATATATCAGATTGGTCCAGCTCCGACGGCCGAGCTTGAGATATTTCCATATATATGCATGCATACATACATACATAATTATTGATGGTTATTTTTGTGACACGCTCTTCTGTAAGCCCTGGTTCATCCTGCGATGTGAGTAGGCTTGATATATAGACCAAACCATGCTTGGGGAACTCCCATGTGTTGTGGTTTGGTGGGCTATAAGTAAATAAATAGAGGAAAATTACACTAAATAGCACAATTTCAATTTTAATGTAAGCTAATAGCACACTTTTAAAAATATTTAAGTACATAACGTTTTTATAATCACATGCTCTTTTTAGGCACTTGAATTTTTAATTTTATTTTCTCATTTTTCTTCATTTTTTTCTTCCTTTTCTTTTCGTTTTTTATTTTCGTTATCTAGTTATTGCTTTGTATTTTTCTCTACATCATTCATACAAAAATAAATTATGTTTTAATTTAAGTAGGTTATTTATTAAACATTGTTATATTTTGATCTTTTTTTAATTATCAGGTAATGATAGTCTAATTCCCTCGTTCTCCCCGTGAATAGGCTTATTTGTTTAGCTCAATTCAATTTGAATCCCACTTGAAGGTTTATATTAATTGGATTTAAAATAGACAAGTGTGAGAGAAATTGTCCCAAAAAGCCCATATTTTGTCCTTACGAATCAACCATGTTAAAGCCCAAGAGCCCAAGCATTGGCCAAAAATAAAAATAAAAAAAAAATGTCCCTACCACATTGTTAGAGGTCATGCAGACTTCTTCTATGAGCTTTTGAAGACCTTTGATCTCGTTGGAATCGAATTCAACAAGTCAAAGACATACGCATGTGTACCTGCAACATGTCTCACCTTCTAGATCTACTGAATCCCAATATGCATATATAACATTGTGTTTGACAAAGTGGTGGGAACGTTCCTACCACAAACTCAGTTATGAATAGTATAAAGCTCTCACATGCTACACTAACAATAAAAAAAATTACTACAGTATAAAGCTCTTACATGCTACAGTAAAAGTGGTTTCCACCACCTTTCAAACACCCTATAAAAAAACCGTGTGTATGTACTGCTAAAACTTATATATAAAAGTATAATGTACAAGGGGAAAAAGGTCTCCTAATTTGGAAAAGAAAAAATGTTGTACTAAATTTGTATTGAAAAATAGAATGACATGTGATTAAAAATATATATAAATAAATTTGTATTTATTTAGATTCCTGCCATTATCTAAGCTGTTGGGTTAGTGTTATACTCACAGTTAGATAATTTGTTTACTAGATCTAACGGTTGGCATTCCAGAAGGCTTTTGCTTATAAATAACCCCCAAACCCTTAAGATCTTCCCATTCCACTGAGTTTCTAAGCCAAGACTCTGCAAAACTTTTTCCAAATCTTCAATCTACTTATTAGTAATTTAAGTAACAAACCTCATAGTCAAACATTTAAATGCAACTTCAAGTACTATTTGAAGTGGGGTCCAATCAGGCCTTTAATGCAATTTCGAATACTATTTTCACTAGCTGTTTTATACCCCTGTGAATAACACATTATCAAACCAGTCATGAATTAGTAGATAATAGGAATTTTGAACCTATTGGTCCACTAGTCTGAAAACGACATCAAAGTAAATATCTTTCGAGAAGCAAATTGAGGGTATGCTTTCCATTCCTGTTAATTCACAACTGCTCTGCAATTATGGGATAATCATTAAATATATGTTTTTTTTTTTAATCTATTACTTAAACATTTGAAGAAAACAAGTGACCAATAAAGAAGATTGAATAAAGAAGTGTGTTGTATTCTCAACTTGGTAAGTTTTTTTTTTTTCCCCCTCTTTTCTTTATTAGGGAAAACAATTATTTCTCCGGCAGCTGGAAAAGGACACGTCATTGCCTGTCCTAGTACATTAAAAGTTATGGTAGCAAAAAATACATAAAACGTTGGAGCGGCAAAAGAAGGAAATAATAATAATAATAATAAGCGTTACTTAAAACACAAATTCTTTTTTTTTTCTCCTTTTGAACTTGAACTTTAACATAAATTCTAATTTTAGATTATATACCATATTGAAAAGGAATTTCCTAGCAGGTGGAAATTGAAAAAGTGTAATAATTTAACATATAAAAATTAAAGAATCTTTAATCTAACACTAGAGTCACTCGTACATTTGTAACATTTTTTGTTCATCAATATAACATTATTTATATGTTTGTGTAACATTCAATTTGTTTGTATAATACTTAATAAATATAATCAACTACTTGCAACTTTATTGAAGGTTAAACTTAGAGCAAATTAAATACTATATGAAAGTATTAATGATGTTATATTTGTAAATAAAAAAGTTACAAATATTAAAGTAGTCAAAATGTCACATTTGAAACTTAAAAAAATTAATACTACCCACACCAATTTTAATATTAATTTTTGTACCATCATGGACTACCACTCTTTTATTCATGTGTAAAAAATTGTCACATTATTAATCAATATTATTGAGATTGTATCTATCCATAAAAAGATAATAAATTAAAAATTAATGTAAAAAATAATATTAGATTTGGTATTATTAGCAAACCATTTTTTTCTTTTTTTGGAAGGAGACCATTAAACATGTCCTAATCACTTTGATTCTCTTTCTTCTTTTTTTTTTTTTTTGGGGGTGGGGCTAAACCCAACATGCAAAAGGCCACGTCACGCGACAGCATTCAACCCCACCACCTGTGAGCCGTTAATACCCATGGCTCCTCTACATCCCCACCACCTCGTGTTCCTCAAAATCAGGCCAATAAAAAAACCCCAAAAATGCCAACTCCTCTTCTAATTCTTCGTCCATTGCCAAAACCAATAAAAATTCGCCATGTGGCAAACGCAGAAAAACGTAACCGCATAAGATTGTTTTTCTTTCTTTCCCCTAAGTTCACTCCCAGCTTCCCCTGCCACACCGCACGTGACCGTCTCTCTCTCTCTCTCTCTTGAGATCTCTCACTCTCTCTCCGATCGTCTCCGACTCTCTCTCTATTTTCTCTCTCTAGAACTGGCGGGAATGCTTGGAGGGCTCTGAAACTCCGAAAAGGTGAAATCTTTCTTTAAGCTCTCGGGTGATGAACGATGATGATGATGATTTTTCCATTTGCTTTTGTTGTTTTCTTTCTTTCTTTTTCTTTTTTTTCTCTTTTTCTTTTTCCTTTTTCTCTTTTTTTCTTTTTTTATTTTGATGCATTTATTGATCTGATGCCACTTTCTTTGGCTTTTCCATTTCTCCGATTGTTGATTTTTTTTCCCGCAAATTTTCTAACTTTTCGAGCTCAGATTTCAATCCATGCAACAATTGGTCTCGATTTTGGATTGGTTCTCTTTTTTTGGCTGAATGTGGATAATTGTTTGGATTTTTAGGTATTTTTCACAATTTCTTTTTGCAATGCTGTTTCAAAATTTAACCTTTCTCTCTATGATTTTTACGAAATTTATTTTCTCTATTTGCAGAATTTTTTGTTTTATTGTGTACGCAATTAGTAATACATCTTTTTAAATACAATGAAATTTTGGTGTTATGGATTGAATTTTGGCTTTTTTCAATAGCTCCTATGATTTTTAGCTCAAACCTGAAAAGGGAAAGTTCATAAAAGTCTCCAGTTAGAGAAAATCTGAAGATGATTGATAATTGGATTTTGTAATGAACTTAAAAGGTCATAAATGTTCAAAAGGGGTTAAACAACTTGCGCATGTCAGGAAAATTCTCGTAATAATTTTGAACTTTATGGAGAGTTATTTTCCAAAACAAACTATTTTGATATGATTTTTTTGTTTTTTTTTTGAGAAAATATGTTCACATAGATTTGATTGAACAAGATTATAATGAATACACACCATATACTTGGCAACATTTTATTTTATTTTATTTTATTTTTAGGGAAGGAAAATGCTTGTTGAATCTTAATAACTCTTTTGGTGAATCAAGGATACTAGGATATGTAACGTTTTTATTATATTTTTTTTATAGCTCTGTGAACTTCTTTCATTTTTTTTTTTTTCCCTATGGTAAAATTAATATCTAAATGACACCTCTTTTTAAGAGGGGAAAAAGAAATTTTGGGATAAGTTAGAAAATAACTGGATTGTTTTTATTTTTACTTGGATGTATTTAATGCTATTACGCCAACAAGGGAATGGACTTGAAGTTTTGCTTGCAAATATACTTTTTTTTTTTCCTCCTATTCGATACCATTTGGTTACTATTTACCTCAGGATGAATGTCGAGGTATAATTCCATGTTTCTTAATTTCATGCAGGTGATCCAGAGTTGTGGAGCCGTCACCGTTATGGCGGTTGAACTGGGAGAAACATGTTAGACATTTGCCTTCCTACTGAGATTTTTTCTTCACAGTATGGCGATTCGACCACTCCGCCAAACCTCTAGACTGCAACTGCGGAAGTTCCTTTTCATCATACTGTTGACACCTGTGCCTGTTTGCCTGATTGGTATATGGACCCATGGCCAGAAAATTACTTATTTATTCCGTCCGCTCTGGGACCATCCCCCGCGTCCATTCATTCACCTTCCACATTACTATGCAGAAAACGTTTCTATGGAGCATCTTTGCCGGCTACACGGCTGGTCCCTACGATCTGAGTCCCGACGTATTTTTGATGGCATCATCTTTAGTAATGAGCTAGATTTGCTCGAGATCAGGTGGCGCGATCTATATCCATATGTCTCAAAGTTTGTAATCCTCGAGTCCAACACCACTTTCACTGGCATCCCCAAGCCTCTCTTCTTTGCGTCGAACCGAGATAGGTTTGCCTTCGCTGATGAGAAGGTTGTCAATGACGTGTTTCCTGGCCAAACTGCAACACCAGGATCACGTCACGATCCCTTTGCAGTAGAGAGGAGGCAGCGAATCGCCATGGATGGACTAGTTCGTCTTTCAGGGATTTCCTACGGCGACGTCCTGATAATGTCAGATGCTGATGAGATCCCCAGTCCAGACACTCTGAAGTTGCTGCAATGGTGTGATGGCCTGCCACCAGTGATGCATCTTGAGATGAGGAACTACATGTACTCATTCGAGTTCCCGGTTGACTACAGCAGCTGGCGGGCCACAGCACACATCTACGGCCCACAATCCCGCTATCGCCACTCGCGCCAAACTGATTATATCTTCTCAGACGCAGGATGGCATTGCAGCTTCTGCTTTCGGCGTATTCAAGAGATTGTGTTCAAGATGACTGCCTATAGCCATGCAGACCGCGTTAGCCAAAAAGATTTCTTGAACTACTCAAGAATTCAGCGCCTTATATGCCAAGGAGAAGACCTTTTTGACATGTTACCGGAAGAGTACACGTTCAAAGAATTGATAAAGAAGATGGGACCAATACCACGTTCGGCTTCTGCAGTTCATCTCCCTGCCTACTTGATAGAGAATGCAGATAAGTTTAGGTTTCTTCTACCCGGAGGCTGTTTACGAGCGCCAGAATGAAGGTACTTCCTGCAATTGTTTTAACTTTAAGAAGGTTGCACTTACTCTTGGATTTCTGTTTGGTGGGTAGGGAAGCAACTTGGTCGATGTTAGATTTTGGTGCAGAGGAAGAAAGTGCAGAGTTTCTTAATGGCTAAAGAATGTTTTCTTTCTTCATTTAATACAATGTAGAGTTCTTTATTTAACTTAAAACATATATATAGTTCCATTCCATTATTCAGCCAAAAGAGGGCTTAAAGTCAGTGAATTGTTCTTTTGTCTGATCACTGATGAAAAATGAACAAAATTTTGGGATTGAGATTTTTTTTGCTTAAATCTCAAGAGTGTATTTTCAATTGTTATATCAATTTTTGTTTTTTAATTAAATCTCTCTGGTGTGGATGACAAGAAGAATCTGTGAGCTTCTCTTACCTGAACTTTTTGATTGACAACTTGTTTAAAAAATTTAGAGTACACATGAAGTAACATGACGGCTGATTTATGATTTTGTAATGACAATTATTATTTAGTTTGGCTATCCATATTTTGTATAGCATTTAATAGGCAAATGTGGATGGATAGAATTTGATAAATATGCCAGTGTTTACTCGCATTTTTTTTTCTTTCATATTGTGGAAGTTGAATGTCAAATTGTTATAGTTAAAAATAGTAGAAAATAAAGATGTAATTTTGATGGAATTTAATGATATATATTTGTATAGATATAAAAGAAGAATCTGAGAATGTGGTTAACACCGGATCAAAGAATTATTCTTTTATTTCCGGATTTAGTAGTTGCTTTTGTGTGCTATTGTTTACAACAGTACTCACAGTATTAACACAAGGAGGAATTCTACCAAAGTCCATGCTTATTCGAGTTTTTTTTTTTTTTTTCCACCAAAAGAATAGCTTATTTAAGCTGTAAGATATTTGTAGGAGACTTTTTTGGTTGCCCACTTTAGATCATACAATTTCAAAATAATTTTCCTGAACTTTGCGTTTTTTTCAAATTGAAATATGTTCCCTCCCATGACCTCAACCCATTCAAGATTCAAAAATAGTTGCACGCAAAATGTTCAAATTCTTTTGGGTTTTTAGCGGCAGTGTTTTTTTTTTTTTTTAAGAAAAACCTGGAAATTTATCCAAAACCCAAGACAGCAATCACAGTTTGCGTGATATCCACACAACCCTTAAAAACAGAGTTCATTTATAGGTGGGCAACCATATTCTCTTGACAGAATATGTGATTGCAAAGCATACCATCATAGTTTTATATTTTAGCTCACTTTTTTTTATCACTATAACATGTGAAATCTTTACACTATAATAACCAAAAGTTTAAAAGTTTTGATTAGTGTTGATTTTGTCAAACACCTATTTAGTTAAAAAAAAAAAATTATAGGTCAATACAAATTTAAATGCAACTATATATAAATAAATTATAAATAGAATCAATAAAGTTAACATGTCATCAATAGTTGTAGATGGTGTTCTTGGGTAGGCGACAGGGTATAGAAAACTCCACAATCGAGCTGCCAACTTCATAATCTACACATTCTGTAACATTTCAACCATGACTACCATCTAATTTAACAGTTTCCATCCAAACACTCGACGGATTTTGTTTCTAACAGAGGGACTATTTATAAAAAAAATTTTGCGTCTGGGGACTACTCACGAAACAAAATCGAGTGCATGAAGTAATTCTAGAAAGAGAACAGAATTTGGGGACCTCATGAATTGATCTCTAAAAGTTAAGCTCGTAAAAATATATCACCATGAACTCATTATTTAAAAATGATCTTTGTTATGCATCGGAAAAGAAAAATTCACTTTTACAACTGACCGTATAAAGGACTGAAACATTATTACATCCAGAAATATTATCAACACTTTTTCGACTCTATCATACTAATACCACTCAGTTTATCCACAGTATACCAAGGCTATCAACTTTCTAATTCCTTCTACGACCTGACTTTGTCTGTTTTCTTGTATTAGCTGGGGAAGATTGCTTTGAAGGAACAGGTAAAAGGGTTCCTCCTTTGATACCATCCGAATCAGTGATGTCACTAAGCGTTTTTTGGGCTTCAATATAAACAGTGAGGTCCCTAATCTGAAAGCAACATAGTTGCGATATTAATTGTTACGAAAAACTAAAAAAAGCAGCAATTGGTAGCAAATAAGAGTAGCTACAAGCATAAACATCCATCTAAATGTTCTTGTGGAAACCTGTTCTTCCAGATCAAGTATCTTTTCATCCCTCAGCTTCAGCTCCGCAACTTCCCTGAATGGAAAAACGAGGATCTGGTTATGTGAGGATACGAAGAATTCATAAAAACAAGGATCTGGTTAATTCAATGCAGCTAGGCTACAATGAAAGCATATAATATATTTTGGCCCAAGTCTAAGGGACAGGAAGAAATCCTGAATTGAGTTTCTAGTATGTATGGTCTGTTTGTGCCATAACAGTCATTTGGTCCAAAAAAAAAAAAAAACAGTACCTTTCCTCAATTTCCTTGAACTTCTTGCGGCAAATTTCTTGGTCTTTGATGAGATTTCGATTTATCTAAGAGACAAGAAACAAGCACAAAAACTAAGAAGATGATTAAAAAAGAAATGCACTGAAGATACCAGCCAGGAAAAATCTTCCAACAAAAATGTTTGGTATAGCAAAGAAGCCAAACCTAAGCACAAAGTAACTTAAGGAAAAGGTAAATAAAGACTTACTTCTGCTACACTGTTTTTATCCTCTATACATTTTTGCAGTTTGTTTTGAATGTCCTGCATTTTGGAATTCACTGCTTCCTCGACTGCATCAGTGATTGCATTTTCCAGTTTACTTTTGGCTTCCGTAAGTAGAGATGAGTAATAATGGAAAAAAAAAAAATAGAAAAAATAAATTCATAAAGGAAATTGTACTAGAGGAGAGACAGAGGAGGGTGTGATGTCTTGAACCCAAATCATAATATCAAGGTAGCATACAGGGTAGAGAATAAAAATCTCCATGTCTAATTTCCCAGAGGAAGAAACCTTTTATCAACTGTTTGCATCCCCAGATAAAAGTTCTTAAAAGTGATAAATCGTCGTATAAAATCAGAGACCAACCCATAGTTTTATTAGCGCAATCAACCAACAGGGGCTAGGGTGTATAAGTACATAAAAAAGTACTTACTTGTCTTTTGGTCTCAAGTTGGCTAGCAAGAAGATGATTGTACTCGTCCACAATCTGTTGTCAAGTAGGCAATCCAAAGATCAGTTCACGCCCACAGGAAAAGTGATGTTATTAGATACAACATGTGCTGCAATATATAGTCCAACTATTGCTATCTTTACCTGATGGTTTCAGAAACAATATTTCTAACAAATCCTAGAATCAAAATATCTACAATAACAACCAGCTTTTGTGGGAAATACATACAGCATCGACTTTGCTGCTATAGAGGGCTCCATCATAGCCAGACTCCTCGCTAAATGTGTAACCAGCACAATCTCCTTCAAATGACATGCAATGGGCATTCATCTCACCATACTTGCCATCAGCTTTTGATTGGTTCAGTCGGTGAACATAGCTATCACCAACATAATCCCAGATTTGTTGTGTTGTTAAGTCAAGAGAATAGCAATGCTGTCCATCCTTCCAGTGCCTAATAGCATGTCCTTCTTTGTATCTTCAATCGTATACATAAAGTCACAGACCAAAAAAAAAAAAAAATCAGCAATTGAAACAATCAAAATATCACAAATGCCAATGGCATGAATGAACTTATGACTGATTGCTTTATCATTTAGCAGTCTCTAGACAAGACATTGAGCAAGAAAAACTACTACAAATACAGCACCTTCCACATCCTACGAAACCACATATCAAGCAAACCCAGAGATTTTCTCTTGTTCCGCAGATAGCACAACTTGGTCTATCATCCTGCTGCTGACAGAGTCGGCAAACCTGATGACATTCAAAAAATTTAACAGAACTTATCTTCGGCAAAGTTAATGACTTTTGCAGAGTAAATAATTCTGTGAGAACCCAACAAAGAAACAGTGCCAAAGAAAATCTATGAGTTAGTCATATCAGCTTGGGCAATCAATTCAGCTACCCATAACTTGAGAACATCAGTTAATCCAATATTTGGAATTACAAGCTAGCTACACAGCAATAGGACTAATAATGCGGTAATCCATATGGCACAATACCCAAAAGAGCCATGGCCAATCAATATTTCAAGTTAATAAAGAAAGACATACATATGAGAAGGAAATCTAAACGAGAACAGAGAACCAACTTACCTGGCAAGATAAATGAGTCCATTTTGAAGTGCAAGGACATTGGAAAGAATGGTCACAGACGGCAGTCAGTATTCCACTAGTGTCTGGATCCAATCTCTCTAGAAATTACAAAGAATTACAAAAAATGGAACAGGTATTAAACCAGAAGCACGTTAATATTTTGGCTAAAATCACAAAAAAGAAAACTTGAAGTGTGCTATTCCAGTTCAATCAATAGCTCAAAAAAGGGAGAACTTGGTACAATCTTTTGTGTCTTACCAAGGCAAACCGGGCAAGTAGGTAACTCCGTGCACGCATCAGGCGCTGTCCCAGCTATCTCAGCTGAATCTGTGAAGTCCACAGCCTGCAAAAACAGGATGTGGCAGACCCCAGCCTGAAATTGATTGAGCCACAAGAAATCAAGAAACAGGCGTCGAAAATCATAAAATCTAATACACACAGAGTATATCATAAAATCATATATACCTCGCCTGATTTGAACTTTACCCCATTAAAACAGCAATAAAATCCGTCAGACGACATCTGATTCATAAGCCTAATCACAACACTGTAATGATCCTCCCTTGCATCGTTCCTGACTCCACACAAATAGAGACTTGCTTTCGTTAGTACAAAAAGACCCGACAATTTAAGCTTCGAAAAAATCAGATTCAAGGTTGAAACTATAACGGGACATGACACCACCGCGTTGATCTAAGAAAAATACTTCAAAATGGTTTGTCAAATCACATGTAAAATCTTATCTGACCAAAAGAAATCAAATTCTTTATTTCCTTAGGATTTCTCACAAACCCAATTGGAGGGCTTCCAGCTTTCTCAACCAAGAACAATTAATCGTCTATATCAACAAAATTCTAATGAAAAATAAAAATTAAAAAAAAAAAAGAAAAAGAAAAATCGAACTAAAATAACCCAGTTTATCAACAGCCAAAAACCTGATAAAGATGAGCTCGGTGATATGGTCGATGCGGGTCCCACAGAATTGGAGGAAATCCTCGTAGGAGAAGTAATTGGGGACGGCGATTACGAAGAGGACGAGGGACCTGGAGCTAGGGTTCGGCAGAGGATTACGAGCGATGGTACGGAATAGGTGAACTATGCCCTTTCGCTCGTAGAACTTGGAAACCGAATTCGGATTCTTCGATGGTTTCGTCGTCGTTGTTGTTGTTGTTGAAAACTCCAAATTGTCGAAGGAAAGAGGCTTGTTGGAGTCCACCGAGTGGACTCGGATGAAGAACATGGCTTTCTTGTCTCTGTCGGCGACTCGTGAGCGCAGTTGGTAAACAGATAGAGAGAAACTCGGAATCTTAGAGAGAGAGGACAAGAGATATGTGAATTTCTGCGATTTGGAAACGGCCGTATAAATAACATTCGCGGGAAAGCAGCAGGCCCTCTCTTCTTTTTTTGTTTTTTGGCCGGGAAACGGAGCGGTGACAACGTTACAGGGTATGCCTAACGAATTGAAAATTTTGTAATATACGAAAATTTTATATTATAATAATTATTATATATAAAAATTTCACATTATAATAAGCTAAATTTTGTTTTTCAAAATTTTTTTTTTCCCCTCTGTGGGTTCTTTTCCTATTTTTGCTTTAAAAAAAGGGTAAATATATGTGAATAATTATTTGGGGACTAAGAACTGTATTTTTACACTATTAGGATAATTTGCTTTTTCAGTGCGTATTTTTAACAGTTGATTTGTAAGTTCTTTATCAAAAATTTTATAGTGTGCGACATCAAAGTTGTTCTTAATCATAGATCAAATTATTAAAAACTTAATCAAAATAATTTAAGTATGTTTGGGAACAAAGTTGAAATAATAAGTTATAATTAAAATACTGTAATATACAAGAGCTTTACAATGTAGCATATTTTTACTTTATACCGTAATATATGAGAACTTTACACTATAATAATTAGAATTAATAAGTTGAAATGACATTGTCAAACACACTAAAATATCAATTCCTATCGATAAAACAAAAGTATAGTTTCTTCCATTAAAATTCTCTTATAGAATAACTAATAAACTCAAATGGAAAAAAAAATCCACTAATAATTACTACATAAATGAATTTGTGTAATATTATAATGATGACAATGACGATGATTATTGAAAGTTGTTTAATTTGTACAAGAAATGTAACTTATTCATCAAGTTCAATTTGTAAAGCAAATTGAAAAAATTACCAGTTGTTACATGTTGAATAAAAAATAAATACAATTGTCAAATTCTTGAGTCAACCATCAATATGCCAACGCATGGTGATACATAGGGACAGAGACAAGGGCAGGGGGGCAACGCTTTTAAATTTGTTTTATATATAATGGTTTAAATTTTAATATAATAGATATATGTATAAATCAGACTTGACAACCCTTAAATTAATATCTCTGTATGTGTTAGTATAATCTTGATTAAAAAATTTTATTAATAAATTCTAACTCCGTTATTGACGATACATAAAACATCAACCAATAAACTTTGATAGGCTAGTGGCGTTGGCTGCGTTGGCTGGCAAAGGGAAGGAATTTGTGCAAAACAACAACAACAACAATAATTTTCTTTTATTGTTGTTTTGGAACGTGAGGACATTTGTTTAATTTGTACAAAAAAAGTTAAGTTATTCGTTGGCTCATTGAAACGTAAGATGAAAAGATTACTACTTGTTACAGGTAGAATCACAAATAAGTACAATTGTCAAATAGTTTAGCCGATCACCAGTAGAGCGATGCATTGTGATATGAAAAAACAGGGACAAATAGACTTTAGTAGGCCAGTGGCTTGGGCTTCTTGGTTGGCAGAAGAAGGATCTTTTATTTTTTTATTTTTTTAAAAAAAAGCCATTGTTTGAATATTGATTAGAATTGTTGGATCATTTTTCTTTTTCTTTATTTGCATATTTCCTTTATGCAAGAAAGGTTAGCAATTAATTGACTCAAATTTGTGACATACTTCGTAAAAGTAAAAGTATAGTACTTGTTACGTGTACAATAACAAATGAGCACAGGGGCTAATGGTTTGGGTAGGGCTTGTATAAATAGAAGAGTTTTTTTTTTTTTTTTTTTTTTTTTTGACACATTTGTCTCCGAAACTTTTTACAATTTTGCAATATAGTCATTAAACTTTTTTTTTTTTGGTGGCAATTGAATCTTTAAACCTAATAAATTGTAGTGATTAAGTCGTAAGCATAAATTTCCTTTAAAATTGAAACGAAAAAGACCATGTAAGATGCATGTGACCCATTTGGAATAATTAAGCATCTCATTTGCTTCTAATAAAAGTCAAATTGTTTAATTTTATGCCTAATAAAAGAGAAAACAAAAAAATATATATCATTGTTAATTTTTATAATAATATTGTTGGCGTACATGTATATTTTAAACATTGTAGTGCTTGAAATTTCATCTTTTTATTCTAAATGGTTCATGTGTGTCTCACGTGATTATTTTTTATCTCAATTTTGACAAATATTTGCTACACTTAGTAAAGTTTAGGGACTCAATTGCTATAGAAAAATATAAATGCGCATGGCAGTCAAATAGGTTGAGTTGACAATTAGTACGGAGACTAGTTATGACATAGAAAGACCATGTACTTATAGACATTGGTGGTAGCAATATGGGCTCATTGGTTGGCAATAGAAGAGAATTGTATTAAAGGAAATTGTGGTTTAAATGTTAGTTGGGATTAATAGACTTTCTTTCGTTTGATTTTTCTTTTCTTAATTTGATTGTTGTGAGAATAAACAAAATAATAATAATAATTTACTAATAACTAAATAAGTTGAACATGAAAGACCATGTATTTATATAGACGTTGTTGGTAGTAATTTGGGCTCATTAATTGGCAATAGAACAGATCGTCTTAAAGGAGATTGTGCTTTAAACGTTGTTAGGATTATTAGACCTTCCTTTAGTTTGATTTTTCATTTCTTAATTTGATTGTTGTCAGGAAAAGGAAAAAAGAAAAAGAATTGACCAATGACTAAATGAGTCTATTGGACTGTTAATACGACGACATAGCATGATGCATAAACAACATCGTAAAGAGAATGAGCTACTGGGTTTTGATGGGCCATGGTTTGTACTCATTGTGACGTAGGCTCAAGGTGGAGTTATTTACAAGAACGTCACAAATTCATAGTTTGGATTCACCTATGTCATGAGAAAAAAAGTATTTCGCAGTGTGCGGAGAATTTCATCTCATCTCATATCAATGTATTTAAGATACTAAATATACCTTTTAACATTGTGACTGTTAACTAAAGTGATAGCAGTAACTAGTTGGCAGCCATGCAGTATCCACCGTGATACTGTGTGGTGATATCTAAGATGAGCAAAGTCGGTAACCATGACATCCAGCTTATATTTTTAGCATTTTTTCCCAAAACATTGGCAATTGCCATAATTACCCCACCTTTTGGGACCGAAGATTCTCAGTTGACTAGACTTCTAAATAGTTCATAGCTCTTATTCCATTTTGCAATAACCTGCACTTAATATGATATTATCCACTTTGTTCTTAAGTCTCTGCGGTTTTTGCTCTTTGATTTTACCCTAAGACATTTCATAACTTTGGGAGATCATCTCATTACTTTTAAACCATCACTTATAACATTTCCTAGCTGCTGAGGGACTACACAACTTATCTATTTTTAGCCCTTATGCCATAAGAGAATAATTATCGTCACATCGTTGGAGAAGGTTATAAGTAAGGAAACCATATGATGAGGCCTTTAGGCTAAAATAAAAACTAAAATCATACGGAACTAAAATCATACGGATTTAGACCTAAAACGGACAATATATTATGATTGTTGCTTTTAAAACATAATGTATTATTCCATTTACACATTATAAGATTTAAATTTCTTTTTATTCTCCTCTATGTACCACGTTTTTGGCCAAATTCACTCGTATGGGCCTTCAAAAAGGCTTTTTTTCTCTTCTTTTTTTTTGACAAATTTATTTTTGTAATAAGTTGATTTTCAAATACCCATTCTATTTGTGTTTTTTTATAGAATGCTTAGAATGATGGTGGGAACCGTTGGTTAAACTACTTTTACTGTAACATGTAAGAGCTTTATATTGTTTATAACTAAAAAAGTGGTTCCCATCAATCACTTTTGCCCAAGAGGGGATTATTCTTTATGTGGTATAGTTTCAATTTGCTACTCATGTTTAAAAACACTCATTTTTGGAAAAAAATTTTCTTATTTTTAACTGTTTTAGTTAGTTTTTATTAGTTTGTAGTTTGTGTTTTGTCATATAAATAAGAACGCCCTTGAATATAATGAAAATTGGTTGATGTTCAATATATTCCGAGTATTTTGTTTTTTTTTTTTTTCCAATTTCCAGTATTTTGTGTATGAATCAATAAATTTTGATGTCAATCCTTGGTATTTTATGTAAATTAACAGATATTAAAGTAGTATTTCTAGCATTATGTGTAAATAAATAGATCGACTGAGCTATCTATTTTATTCTTCTCGGTCTTATTTATTACCAAAACATTTTGGCTGCGTTATGTCCATATTTATTAATGTGACAGTGTCTGGATGAAAGTATTGATCAATAATAGTGTTATGTTTGGTACTATTTTTAGGTATGTCCAAAGTTCATTACCCTAAATTTTTAGTTTTCATACTTCACTTTGTTCTCACCGTTAAGATGAAATCCAACGGTCCAGGCTTTGGTAGGAGTAAGTGTTGGTTGCTCAAAAAAAATTCAATAAAAATATGAAAACACAGCGAAATAAAGTTTTAAAACTCAAACTTAAGGGTTTAGCAATAGTTCTGGATGATAAAGCGTTTCCAAACGTTCAGATCTTCCTTGATATTCTCCTCCTTTTAAGTCTACCAGTGTATGAGCACTAGTGACACTTCTTAGAAAATCTTTTCTATATCTCCTTCCGACTTTTCTCAGCAGAGGTTCTTAAAAGCTTTAAAGGGGAGAACAATAAAAACTTTAAATGGAGGCTAGAGAAAAGTCTATAAAAATTAGAGCCTATAAGATCTATTTATGGATACATCAATGCTAAAAGATATAAGCAAAATCCAACTAGGATTCTACTTGAGGAAAGGGTAATTAGGCATGATCTATCATCCTTCTAATAGGAGAATGGCACGTGTCTCAAATACCTCAAACAATGTGATCTTATATCCATCCAATATCTGTCTAAGATCCAATTTTGATTTAAAATTGAGATATCATTTTTCTTAACTTTTAAAATATATATCTTTCATAATTTTCTTAGAGTGCGTTTGGTATGCAGTAATCGTGAGAGTGGGAATGAGAAATGCAAGATTCTCTTGTTTGGTATAAGAATTATAATTTTTGGATTTTTAAAAAACTTGATCTTATGGGATTCACTTCACCTTATTCTGGGATATCTAAATCCTACTCAACAAGCTGATATTCATATTTTTAAAAATCTCAAGACCATAGGAACCTCACATTCTATTCTATGATGATGATGATGATAAATAATAAATAAATAAATAATATTAAAAATATTAATATCAAATATTAATATTTTAGTATTAATATTAAACATACCAACATAGTATGTTAGATTTTATTTTAAATAGTATATAATAATAGATATGAATAATATAATAATATTATTATGATTAAATATTAATAATGTTACTATGAACATTAATGTTATATTATTCATATGGATATTATATGATTATATTTTTATTATTGTTGTTAATATTATTATATCCTTATTATTTTATATTAATATAGTATATATATATATATTAATATTACATAAAAATATTAATTTATTAAAATAATAATAGTATTATTATTATTTAATAACAATATATTAATATATATAATACTTAATACATTGACATGAATATAAATAGTGATAAAAATATAATTCTTAATAATATATTATTGTTTTATATTAATATTTAACATTAAAATAATATTAAGTTATGATAATATTATAAATATTTAATTATATTTTATATTTTTATTTTTACTTTTATTTTTATTTTTATTTTTTATGATTAATATAATATTATCATAATTTAATATTACTATGGACATTAATATTATACTTTTATTTTGATATTATACAATTATATTTTTATTATTATTGTTAATATTATTATATCCTTATTATCAAATCATTATTATTTTATATTAATATAGTATTTTATATTTATATTATTTAATAATATTAATTCATTAATAATATTAATTTATAATAGTAATAGTATATTTATTATTATTTAATAATAAGATATCCATATAAAAATATTGTTTATATAATGCATGATATATTGAAATGAATATAAATAGTAATGATGATATAATTCTTAACAATATATTATAATTTTATATTAATATTTAAAATAATATTAATATTTAATATCAATATTATTAAATAATAACATATTATTTTTAAAGAGGTTTTTAGGTCTTTAAATCCTTTCTAACGATAATAATTATATTCTTAGAGAATACAAATATAAACATTGTATTCATATATAAATGATAATAGAAATTCTTAAAAGATAATATAGCAATTTATTTTTGTCAACTATACACGATTCACATGTATAACCAAACATAGTAATATATTATTCCTAAAAATCTTAAAGAAGATTCATGTGCATAACCAAACGTGTCAATATTGATTTCGTGAGAATCATACTGCCTATTATCACTTTCACGGAAATATAATTCCTACTGATTACTACATATCAAACACCCCCTTAATTCTTTATTATATCTAATAAAATAAATAGTTATTATGCAGTATTAATTTCAACTTTTAAAATAGATATTTTTCTACACTTTGATGACAATTATATCACATGAAAATTACTATGAAAACACGCCACATATATTCCCAAAGTACACTGGTGGGCACCATACACTCTTTGAATTTTCCATTTAACCGCTACTAATAAAAAAATAATCTAATAAATTTTTATTGACCCATATAAAGAATCTTATGGAGCTAGCAAGGAGATCCAATAAACATATATTATTTAAGCTTTAATAATTATTTATAATCCAATCATTTCATAATTAAATTAATAATAATTTTTTAACTCCAGTTTGTCCCATTATCGAAAACTAAAGCCGTATTCTTAAATTGTATACATTAATTATATGGAACCTTAAACATTAAATGTTAACAATAGATTGTTCATTGACATAATTATTTACCTAATGTAATAATACCCTTCACAATAATATTTATAATTAGAGCTTGGTTTATATACAACCTCTCTAATTACTTGTTTTTATCTATGGGTGACATTTTTATGAACAAATCATCAAAGGATTTTAGGTGATTTTGGATATCCCATATCAAAAATTAGGATTAGAGTTCCCAACTACCTGTACTACTATGTCTTCAATATATTGAGCTTTTGATAATAGATTAATTGATCTCACTCATATAAAATTAAAAGACATAATAAATAGATGTAAGCCTACTAATTACTTCAATATTAAGGTAAGATCCATGAAATAATCAATAATGATGGAGTACTAATTTCTCGTTACAAAACTACACATGAATTTAGATTATATCTCGATCTAGGTTTTATATGTTCAAAACACACTAATGTGTCTATCTAGTAATCATAGCATTATTATAATTTGAAAAAGATTATTCCACTAAGTTACAAATAGACATCATAATATTTAGCAAAATAAAGTGTCCAGCTTTATCTATTGATTGTAAACTAAAATTTATACTAAATATAATATAATTATATCCTCCGCATTATGAACATTATATATATATGATTATGAATTTTTATACATATTGAAACCTTTATAATATTTACATACATATATAAATATACATATAGGAGAATAAATAGAATTTAATTTATTAATTATGCATATTATAAATCATATAATATCCATATAAAATTTACACTGTGCTATAAAAAGCACCAATCTCAACCATAAGTCCATAGGCCATATGATTGTGGTTTCAGTTTGCCAGTTTTTGCTGGCGTAATTATTACTCCAGATGTTTGAGATAATAGCCATGCATGCTTTGAAATCTAAGGAAATCTCAGAAGATAGTATCTCATCTACATAACTAATTAATTGGCACGTGTAACGAGTCCTCTCCTCCCGGTTGGTCCTTTCCGCATGATGATACATGCAAATCAAGCAAACATTCTTTGTAGAGTAAAATTTGAAGTGAAAAAAAAGTTGCAATAATTCGACATATTTGGGCCTAATTCGTTAAAGCTACTTTACGTTTACATATATTGGGTTTTTGCTAAACATGCCAAAAAATGGATGAATTATTTAGAGCTAATTTATTTGTTCATTTTGCTAACCTCAATCATGGTACTAAATATTATTTAGATGAATTATAACAGAGTGGTCGTGAATGACTCTAATGTCATAGTTATCTTATTCACAAACATTAATACTCATGTATAGCTTGATTTTCTTTTATTGATTAGCACAATTCGATTTCGTGTTGTGCTGTTTTGAAAGATGAATGACGAATATGTAATTAACCGATGAATTAAAGTTCTCATAGTGGAGCAAGATTAATGTAATGTATGGAAAAATCCAGTAATTAATAAGTATAACTAATTAAAGATTTTTCCATAACTATATTATTAAGTTCATAAGAAGTATAAATTTTGAGTCTATAAGTGCAAAAATTTGTAAGAATTACGATGATAACAGTAGTATGACAAGGTTAGTCACACTAGGTAAAGATTAAGAATAGTGGTAAGTCATAGATAGATGTCTCAACGATGAACCAAGATGGTAGGAAAAAAAAAAAGGATGAATGATTATGAAAGAATGCGAGGTTTAAAAAAGTGGTTGACTTTAGACTAATCAATTCATTGTTAACAATTCAAGTAGAATTTTGGTCTAATAAATTAAGTACCTAATCAATTACTTCTAAGAGAATTTAAGTATTTAAGTTAAAGGTTTCCTTGAAAACCCAAACATTTTTTTATACATAAAGATTTATAGAGTTACAACTCAAAATTCTATGATTTTATTATTAGATTTAAGTTTGGTAGTATACAATACTGTTAAGCATTATAAGAAGGTCCAAGAATTTAGTTCGAGGCTAGAAACCTTCTGTAAAGCCTAGAAAATTTAAAAGTTCAAATCACAACTTAATCATGATTTATAATTATAAATTTTCTTAATCTACACATATTTTAAAAGTCTTGATCACTATATGGCTTCAGTGATAATGAATATTATGATTGCAGGATTTTATGTGTTCTTTATATGAAACACATAACAAAATGTGCCATTATGATAGTAAACTTTGTTAATTAAAAATAATTATTTATAAACTAATCTAAGCTCCAATAATTATTCATGATTTAATTATCTTGTTATCAAATAATTATTAAATATGGTTTGATCCACCATCTGAAACTAAAGTTGTACTTGTCAATTATGTACAAAATTTATAAGGAACCTTAAGTAGCTTCACCATATAAGTAAGGTTGTCTATTGATATAATTATTTACCATGTGATTTTAGCCTCCACAATAATATTTATTATTAGAGCTAGGATTATGGTTTTCATACAACCTCTTTAACGACGTCTTTGTGCATGAGTTCCATTATTCTCTAATGAGTGAATTATTTTTGAACAAATCATAAATGAGGATTTTGGTAATATTTGATATCTCATATCAAATAGCTAATACTTTTTACCCAAGTTCTGGAATTAACACACATGGGAATATTATCTTTTTATCTTATTAAGTAAAAGCTATGGATTCTATATCTATGAAAAATGTTCTTAGCTACATAAAATAATATGCCTCCAATATACCAAGTTTTTTATCATGGATTTAATAGATTTCACCCATTGGGAATCAAAAGACATAATAAATAAATGTGGGTCTACTACTCACTTCAGGATCAAGGTAATATCCATAAAATGATAAAAGATGATAGAATTTCGATTCTTAATACAAAATTATATAAGAATCATAATTCTATCTCGGTCTTTGTTCAATATGTTTTAAACATACTAGTGTCACCATTTAATAATCATCAACAACAATACAATTCAGATAAGATCATTCCACTAGTATATTATAGACAACACCATAATCTTTGTCAAGATAAAATGTTCAAGTTTATCTACTAATTGTGAACGCATATTTTTTTACCAAGTCAAACATAATTGTATCTTCTATATTATGAATTCTTCATAGATATAATTATGAACTTTGAATAAGTATTTAATCCTTCATGATATTTGTATAAATATATAAGTATATATTATGCAAAACAACAAGGACTAGTACTATTTTTTTAATAATGCAATACTTTATTTCTCATAATGTCTGATAGGATAAAATGGCATGCTTTAAAGCACAAAACCCAGCACCAGGTTGCTTGGCTATGGGACTGTCAAGATGATGGAGTGGCAGTTTTTCTCTTCGTGGGTTGGTGGTGCTCCAGTGTATAGGGTTTTCTGCATATTAAGTGATTCGGTCGCTATGGGGTAGCGAATCATGAATTTGACATTCTCATTGGCAAGTGAAGGTGGGTGACAACAAGCGATTCTCTTGTGCCGTTGGCCCATTTCATTTTCAGCTTCCTTCCAACTCGATGGTAATGACTGTAGCTTCCTCACCTTTCTTGATGACAGTTAGCTCGTCACTGGAGTTTCATCATTGTCATTTAGGTTTTACTTTTTTTTTTAATTTCAATGTTTTGTCAAATAAAGGCGCTAATATTTCCGTAGTTTAGATTTAGTGTAATTTCATCATTTTATTTAGTTTATGTGTCATACTCACTTGTTTTCAGCGGTATGTTGATATTCGTCTAAATTTGATTCTAGATCGTATTGCTTGTATTGCTTGTTGCATCAATATTAGGCGGTTTAGTCTCAGTCGACTGGTTTGATCAATTGATTGTAGTGGTCCTTCATAACTGGCCTTCATCACACTTAATTTTATGTATTAAGCTGGTCTTTTCTCTTTGGATCTTGACACTTGTGATTTGACTCCAGTGCTTTGTCTGTCTTAACGGGTAGATCCAGTCAATATTTGGGGTTAAATTCTTATATAGTGGATGACCATTTGCAATTGTATTTGAATATACACCTTTTTTAGTTGGCAATAAAATTTTCCTTTGAAAAAAAAACTAAGGTTTATACTTTAAAGTTCAAATAGCGTCTCAAAAGCAAAAATTAAGGTGATTATGACAAAAGAACACTTTTATCTACTAGACGTTTAAACCTTGTGTGAGTGATACTCTTAAATGGAAATTATAACCAAATCTTTTTTCTTTTTTCTTTTTTCTTGTTTTTTGAAAACAAGAGTGTCACGATGCACAAACAGGCTGCGATCAATTAAAGTTTAAGTAAAAATTAGAAGAATATTAAAGTAAGATTAAGAAAAAAACTAAACGACAAAATCCCCTCACCAGGGCTTCAAAGTCCATGAACAATAATATAGTACAAACACAACACCGTAAAACAACATCGACATCAGTACAAACTGCACAAAACAATCACTACAAGAGATATGAGTTAAATACCAAACCTCACTGAAAATATTAAACAATTCAAGCCACAATCTTGAACATGATTAGTTCCAAAACGTGGGGGAATAGATTTTAAAATAGAAAACTATGAGCAGATAGCTCAACAGGATTATGTTTCAAACACAATATTTAAAAGATGTTCATAACAGATGAAAGAGATAATCGTAATACACTTACTAGAAACAAACATATAATTTATCAAAAATTAGAAATAATAATAAAACACTTACTTTCAGGTAGTACCATAAATTGTAAACATAAATTAGAAAGCCTGTTAACACCACCGTAATGACCTGATCAAGTTTTTGGGACCTGCTCTTACGACGCCCTTTGTACGACATGAACTCTCTGGCTCACGTGGTAAACAAGAACCGAAGTTTTAAAACAATTAATGAAAGCTCAGTGTAGACAAGTATAAGCTCCTTTGTTAAAAAAACAACCATCCAATAGATACATTAAACAATGTTTGAAAACTTATTTAAAGCATGAACCTTGGTGATTATGGGAATGAAGGTTCTATTTTATTTTTCTTAATATTTTTTGAAAATATTCAAAATACAAGGCTTAAAATAATATAACTTAAAATTTTATGTTTTCAAATTACTTTTGAAAATAAAGCATAAATAATTCTTTGAAATGTTTAAGAGTAACCTTTAGGCAAAACAATCTTTCAAAAGTGGCTACCAAAAAAAAAGGTACTAGAATAACCGGCTTTCATAAGCTCCGTAAGCTCCCTTAATGTTCAAAATCTTAAAATGTACTTTAAAGTCAAAGGTTAAACTTAAATAAAATCTTTCCAAGTATTAAGATGCAAATTTAATCACTAGTGTGCCATTTTAGTATTTTAGATAACAATAATACATTATCTTCAAACACACGATGCAACTATGCTCCAAAATATTTTTAAAACAAATACAATTCTGGTCGAAAATAGTTTCAAAATTAATTTTGAGAATTGGAGCTTTTTAAAAGAGTTCAAAACACAAACAAGATAGGGCAAAACTGTCCACTTGGACAACCATCAGTTGGCCTACCGCCTGCATGATACCAACCTGCCGCCTTCAAAGGCTGGCCGGCTGATTGTTCACAATCTAGAAAATTCCAGATTTTTGTTTTTAACAGTTTTGAAACTCAAAATTCAATCCGACCTATTTCAACAGTTTCCAGATTATAGAAAATGCACAGAAAGTATGGAAATATAGTTTAGAACATTATAAAACTATTTTCTCCAATTGCTAACACCAAAAGTCACAAATTCAACTTAGAGTTTAAAACTTTGAAAATAGAAGATCTTAATGTTAAAACAGAATTGTGATGAAAACCATTATCACCCAGGATCATTCATGTCAAATCATCAAGAATATTAATAAGATGCGGAAGCTAACCTGAATCCATTGTTGAATGTGATTCTTGAGTCTTTTGGTTGAGGATCTTCCAAGTCTGGTACGTAAATCCTCCTTTCAGAATGCTCTGTGATTTCTCTG
>CAMOHE010052490.1:48971-71872 GCA_946598075.1 Artocarpus hirsutus | reverse complement strand
GTAGCTAGTTTTAAATGTTTTGGCCTCAAGTGAATTTTTAACAAAAATATTTTCAATGATTGGTTGAAAAAGGATTTTTATTTACTGATTTCAGAAATGGTAGAATTGAGGTGATTTTATAATAAACCTCATAATGAATGTAAATGATCATATTTGGTAAAAAGAGATTTTGATAATCATGAAATATATATATATATATATATATATATATTTGGGGCATGACGCTATATCAGAGATCGGGTCGTGTAGTATGCGACCTTGGGGGCAGGTCCCGAAACCCAGCTGGGCCATTACGATGGTGATTTACATATGGTTTGCCCAGGAAAAGAAAATGGTATTCTTTCTGGTCGACCTATAAAATTATTTTGGTAAGAAAAGTCTTTATTGAATTTCTTACTTCCGTATTTATTTAATTGATTTATTATTTATTCATTTACTTGTTTATTTATCTATTACTCATTAAAGTTCATTTTCTAAATGTTTATTTAATTAATGAAATTTCCTTTTAAAGAATTAAATGTTTTAAATAAATAGTCTTACTGAGCCTTTCGCTCACGTTTGATTTGTTTTAAAATCTTACCCCGTAGGTGGATATCAGCTTAGGATCGGAGAAGAGTCCACTGTCCAGACTTGCGACTAGTAGAAGATTTCGATAGGCCATATTATAGCAAAACAAGGTGTGTAAATTCCTAACTTCCTTTTATCCTAGACTGTGATTGTATTGTAATATTGTCAGTACTGTATGTGTGCACAAGATATGGACCAGTGGGACCCATTCTCGCCTCAACTTTATTTTATTATTTTGTTATCCTCTTATCGCTTGGTTTATTTTATTATTTTATTTGTTCAAATATTATAACCGTTTGCTTTAAATAAACGATTTTAAAATTTTCACATTTTTATTAATAAAATTGATTCTAAAACCCAATTTTTAATTAGATTTCTATTTAATTAACTTAATTAATCTACCATGTCACCTCCCGTACCCCGAGGCGTGACAATTCCTCAACTGGTACTACACTTGTAATCCATCCTTTTGGAGTCTGCATATGCATACACTACATCAAAACACGTAAGTCTCGACTTGTACCAGCTCCCTTTTATCTCATCCACTCCATTTGGTATGGGAAACTTTAGCTTCTAATGATAAATGGATTGATCGCTTTTAGGGCCCTCAAGGTTGGCCTCAAAATATCCGCACTATATAGACCTCCATCCTTAATCACCACAAAGGTTAAGATCACATTTGTCATTCTTGGCTTCTTTCCAATCATTATGGGCAACTTGATGGTCCCATTGGGGATTACGCTCTCTTGTGAACCTATAATGTGCTCTATAGTTGGCCGTTGCTTGGTCTAGCAAAATTCCCATCTTGGTCACGTAGTCGGTGTAAATGATGTCAACTGAACTCCCATTGTCCACCAAAATTTAGCATATGATATGATTAACAATCATTACCTCAACCATTAAAAGCACCATTCTATGGGAAATGCACTCCACTCGAATCTTTTTCAAAGAAAGTGATCTCTGTTTCTTCAAATCTCAACGCCTTAGCCAACCTACTAGTCAACACATTCATACATCTCTACTTTGAAGACTCTATCGCCTCGTGGGTGTATACTTCTAGGATCTCCTTGAGTCACCTTTGTGATAGGGTCCACCAAATATTGTACAAATCACACGCATAGGCTTGGCAACATTACTATCTTGACAGTTGTCATAATGCTATTGTTTGCCATTCCTTTGATCATTTGCACGATCATTCCTTTTCTCATTTTTTCTATTGCTCTTGGTGGCTCTGTACTCCTATAGCAACCGTTTCTTATTAGCCTTTTTATCTCGTCCTTGAGGTTTGTGCACTCATTGGTATCGTGTTCCATGTTGCCATGGAAGTTGCAGTACTTGTTTTGGTTGTGCATGTTTATGTTTGTCCTTATTGGGAAGGACATTGTATATAAGGCTTATCACTACTCCTATGGTATATGTCACCAATCGTAATGGTAAGGTCGTGGTAATTATCGTGCCTCTCCTAAGGTTGAGATTACCTGTCCTCTTTTCTTTACCTCTTAACATTATTTGTGATAATCGCTTGGTTTTGTTGTGTCTACTATGCCTTGTACATGGGTAATTTGAAAGTGGGGCCCTAAGGATTGCTCCTTTTCTTCTTTCCATGTCTCAAATTGTGACTACCGCTTGCCATGCTCCACTTGTACGTTAGGATCTTAACCTCCTCTTGGTTTATGAAACTACAAGCTCTTACTAGAAATTTACTATATGTCTTGGTGCTCTTGTGGTTGAGATCATCCTTAAAGAAAAATGTTTGTCCTCATGGTACTAAGCACACCCATGAGGGCCACGTTTTTTGAGATGTTATCCATCTGAGCCACCTCGTGAGTAAACTTTACAAACCAATCCTTTAAGGATTCATTTGTTCCTTGAGTTAAGAAAGTAAGTGTCTCTTTGGTAAGAGGTAGAGCTCTCATACCAACAAATTGGTTAAGAAAAGCAATCTTTAAATCCTCAAAACATGTGATTCTACCTAGCTTGCCATAGTCTCATCAAACTAGCCAGTGCTTGACTGAAAGCTTACCACATCACTTCTCTAGGTACCCTATGGAGTATGATGTATGACTCACAAATCAAGATATGACCATCTAGGTCGGTAAGACCTTTACATAGAGAAATTTGGGGCCACTTCAACTTATCGGGCAACAAAACACTCATTATCTCTAGGGTGAATGGGTGGAAATATGTGATTTCCTCACCGCAATGCATGTCAAGCTTGTTTTCTAAGTCTCCAACTCATCCTACCAAATGCCTTATCTCACCTATGGGAAGCTTAAGGCAGTTTGCAACTGGTGCTCACTTATTGGGCTATCTATTTGGGGTTTACTTGTGGATTATTCATTGGCTAGTCAATTGTCGAAGGAGCACCAAAGTGATAATTGGGAATGTTTCCCAAAGAAATAAACCTTTTAGCTCACACCAAAGCAATGTCTTCTTTGGCTTGATACCTAGGCAGTAGTCGTGGAAAACCTAGGTCTTACCTCTATTGATTTACCCCTTTGATAAGGGCCTGAGTTGCTCATGATCTCCTTTCTCAACTCTCCATTGATTTAGCTCACCATTTTTGGTCTCCTATAGTCTCTTCAGTGTTAGACTTGGTGGCCTAAGGATTAAATGATGCAATTGTTTTCTGAGACATTTAATCAATAAAGAGTTTAATATTTATTTCATATATCAAATATGTCCTCTTTCTGTTCATTTATGCTGAATGTATGATAAGCAAACAAAAATCTAAGACTATGAATCTAAACGTTTAAGGTCATGTACATGATGGGTAGATTATGCAAAAGACATGAAACTTAAGGTGATAGTCTAAATATATAAGGTATACAATCAAGAGAATAAAGTTGGACTTTATTCATGTTAAGATTGTTATATTGTCTACACCATTAACAGGAGATGGCTTATCTTGTTCATTGGAGTTGGACTCCATAGGTAGAGACATTAGTATATTGTCATTGGTGACAATATATTAGATAAGGGCTAAAGATGAATTAATTTAGTTAAGAATTCCATTTGAGTAAATCGATTCATTTTAGACAGTTATATGTGTTACATCTCAACCCTGAAATGAATCATTAAGTCCGTATTCTTAACTTGTGTCTTTTGATGTACAAAAGATATGTCTCTTAAATGATATAGACTTGTTATTCATAGATATGAAATCTATAGCTCTTTTGCAGTGTCAATGATATTTTCTCATAGGCATTATCCTGCAACTGGAAGCTAGAGCACTCAACTGTTAGGATACTTATGTGTAACCGACTAGTGTATTATTTGTATTGGTTATGAATAGTAAGTATTCTAATGGTGAGATAATGGAACATAAGATAAATCTAATTTGGAAGGTATAACAAAATTTATTCTTAAGCCAAAATGAATATCCTATGGGGATGTTACACATTATGATATGTCATTGATGTTTAGCTTATTGGAGTTTTGTAATTATATAAAGTTTGAGAGTGCAACTCTATGTTTTAATGGAATAGCTTTAGAGTTAATAATTATAAAATATACAGGTTAGGGATATGTTATTTGATAATTATAAGAGTTTAAACTATATATATCTATCGGGTCCTCTTTGGTAGCTCACATATTTTCCTTTAATGATGCGGTGTGATTTTCCAACATATTGGTAACTTATGTTAATTCTTAAGATTGACTTAAATTTGATTAATTGGATTTAATAATTCATGTTTAGTCTATTGGTTGAATTAATTTCGTGAATTGATTAGTGATAAACATGTTGAATTATTTGAAATATATTTTATTTAAATATGAGATTATCTATATATAAAGATTTTAATTAGATAACTTCTCCATGGAGTTATTTAAATTCAAATTGAGGTTCTATAATAGACACCTATGTTAAATAAAATGTAATTATCTAATCGGTTTAAATCAGGTCAACCGATAAGTCTTGAAAGCTGGGAAAACGTGTCATAAGAATCAACCATGATTGGGCGATTGGCCGTCCCCAGTGTCTGGCAGTCAATCACCCCTGCTAGGTCAGTGATCCATGTGTCATGCATTTTTACTTCTAAAATTTGATCCAAGCTCGAATTTTGACGCCTAATCCAACAAGAATGAGCCCCAATCTAGCCACTATAAATAGGAAACTTTTTCCTATGGTTTGATGACATAAACTAATTCACTTCAGAGGTTTAGAGAGAAATTTCTAGAGAGAATTTTTGTCACTCTAAAAGAATTGTTGTTCAAGATATGGAACAATAATTCTTATTGTTCTCTTGTGATTGTGGGGAGAGTTACCACAGGAGAATTGTACGACTTATGCCCAATAATTCTAAATATCATCTAGGTCTGAAATATTTTAAAGCAACTTGTTCATTTGCTCTACCCTCTATTCTAGGTCTGTGGTCCTTGCAGACTATGTGACTCTCCTTGGACCTCCAATAGCTTCTCCAACAGATGCATTATTCCCCTGAGTGATGGAGTTGTTGTCATCTCTATTGCGGTTAGTACGTGTGGTCAGAAGGATGATCGTGAGAGAGAGTTTGGAATGAAAAGTTATTTTCAAATGAAAACTGCCCTCCTTCTAACATCAATTGTTGAGGGTGGAAATTCATGAACAAGACCTCTCACGAAACAATCACACTAAATAGAATTATGTAAATTAAAAGCAAGAAAAAGAGAAAGAACCCAAAGATTTATAGTGGTTCACTCGTTTGGAGCTAAGCCCACTTTAAGAAAATTTTTCACTATTTTTTTCTAAGTGTGCACATGAGAGAGACTAAAGGTCCTTTTTTTAAGGTTTTTATCTATATTTATAGTCACATTTTACATTTAGATTAATCATAGGAAATAAATGTTGGGTTTGGTGCCTTAAAAGTTGTGACATTGTATATATTATTAATAAATAAATAAAGTGACATTTATTATTATTTTGGTTGCTTATATGTATTATGAACACATTTATAAACATCAAGAAAATTCTATGATTATTTATGTGGCTATAAATTTAGCATATAAGTGTTATATGATTAGGGATAAATTTATAGATAATAATCTAAATAGTCTGTAATAATTAATTAAAGTTTGGGATCTTTAATTAAATATTACAAGTATGGTCCAATCTCATTTAGAATGAAATAGTCATTATCCGGACTATTAATGTAGAGACATTGGATTGGATATACTTTATATAATGAGATTATATAGGACTGGACCAGATAAATTATGAATCTTTAATAATCATCTGTTAGAAATAGAGAATTCAAATTTATCATTATGATGATCATATATTTGACAGTCTTAAACCTGAGTATTTATTAGACTCCTGTTTATGACATTATGGTTTTTGATTTGCTTGGTAAGATTTGTTTTAGCATAGATCATAACTTAGCATATTAGAAACATAATGTAATAAATGGCTAGGAATAATATTATACAGATATGAAATCCATTCTTTTCCTATGGAAGTTAGAAAAATAGTTCTCTTGGGTGATAATTCAAGGTTTGAATAGTAGAATACTCGTTTATAATAAGATTATGAATTAACTGTTCATTAGAGGATTATTGAAACTCAAGGATAAAGATATAATAAGGGAGGTAAACGAAAATTGAACCTAGCTCTTATTATGAACTATTTATGAAGGACTGACTTATATATAATGATTATATCAATGGACTACTCGCTAATTTTCTTTGAGTAATTTTACTATAATCTCAAGAGTTTAGTCTCAGGTTTTTAGTAGAATAACACTGAAACTAATAAATTTGGCTCATTAATCAAAGAGTTTAATTAATTGTCAAATTTATTGGAGCTTGGGTTATAGGTCCATGGGTCCACAATACCACCTTTGTAACACTATATTGGATTTATGCATAGAATGAATTATACATATTTAGTTTGAAATTATTGAATTCTGAATTAATTATTTCACGCTTGAATTATTAATGTGACACAGAAAAATGTTCTCTGTGACACATAATGTAATGTGACAAATGTTGTCACATTTAACTGAGCATTAGTTAGTTAATTAATTGATTAATTCTTAAATAAATGTGATTTATTTTTAAATTTAGACACACACATATATATATATATATATGATTTTGAACTAAATCTTTTTATATATATTAGATTTTATCATTTATTAATATATATATATATTACATAAAGCAAACTTTACCTTTTACCTTTTTTACTTTATATATATATATATATATACACACACACATAATGAATCAAATGTGATTCGTTAAAAAAAAAAAGAAAAAAAAGGAAGTTTACTTTACGTAAACTTTAACTTTTATATATATATATATTAAAAAGTTAAATTTTTTTTGATTTGTTTTTAGAATAAAAAAGGGAAAGGACAAAAGGTTAGAATCATGCAAAATATATCCTTTCCCCATATCTCTGATATGGTAGTTATTTCAAATTTAAAATTAATTAAAAAATTACTAATGGCTTAGATATAAAAAAGAGAGAGATAACAGTTATCTTAAGAGATTTTTCATTCACATAACTTTTGCAGAACACTCAGAGAGAAAAACTGAGAGTTCTTCTCTGAAAAAAAAGGTTTGCTATCTCATGTGTTGAGTACATAGTAGATTTAGAAAAGTATAAGGAAAATTTATTCTTACAGTTTGCTGCCCACTCGTCTTTTCATTGATGTGGAGAGCTGGATTGGAAGATCAAAGTATCAAAGAGGAAAGCTAGGATATCCTGATAGTCTTCAAAAAGGTTAGTAAAATTCTCAAAGCTTTCTATTGTTAATTAAAATTATATATCTATTCTCGATGAACAAAGTTTTCAAACAATTTTTGTTTGTCAACGATCCGTTCTTCCTGCTGCGTTTCATAGCGTTTCATATTTTAATTCCAACAAATGGTATCAAAGACAGGTTATAGCATAAATAATTTTAATTAAACATGATTTTATTTTGGTAATTTCATGTTCTTGATGCATGTTTGTGGGCACTTTATATCTTTGTAATTTTTATTCATGTGATGAATGGTTATTTAATGAATGGATTTTTGGTCGTTAATTATATAGCCATTTTGGATTGATAATTTTATTTTCAGTTTGATTAGATCAAATTTGTGTAAACCCATAAAGGGGTATAGGCTATTTTGTAATTTATTGTTATTATTTTTTTTTCAATTTTTTTCTCCTCTCCTTCACTTGCTACTTGTGGAGCAATGAAGAAAAAGAAGTTCATTGGATCTTTTGGCCCACTTGAGAACTTTGGGCTTATCAAATTTATTAATTTGTAACCCAACAAATTGTTGCATAGTAAACTACCCGATGAAGACTGCAAAATTGGAGCAGGGAATTATGTCTAAATTACAAGAAGACCTTTGTAATTTTTTTTCTCTTTTATTTTATGGGTTGTAATCTTAATTATCCAAAAGGACCTGATCAAAAATCCATTGTTTATTTTCATGCTTTATCTTCATGTGATGACTTTGTAATTTTTTTTCTCTTTTATTTTATGGGTTGTAATTTTAATTATCCAAAAGGACCTAGTCAAAAATCCATTGTTTATTTTCATGCTTTATCTTCATGTGATGATTATGATCGCATGTTCATGCATTATAACATGTCATCTAAAAAAGTGCCCACTTATAGTTATTGTAACATGACATGCATACACTAGCATATATTCTTTTATAAAGGTGTTTATAAAATGAGTTAATATGTGTTAGAATTAATTTAATGAGATTAAATTAATTAGGTTGGTTTTATAATCTTAATTTATTAATCAACTGAATAATGTGAATTTAGTTTTAATATTTAAAACTTGGTAAAATTCACATTAGTTCTAAGTTATCTAATTTTAAATTGTTTAATGTTGGGTAGCTTAGACAATTTATAATAAATTTAGATTTTTAGAAAATCTAGTAATTTATTTAAGTGTAAGTAGAATTAGATTCTATTAACACATAATATAACCTAGTAATTAAAAATCGTTTTTATTTACTACAATTATGAAACATATGATGTTTTATAGGATAAAACACATCTTTTAAAATAATAAGTGGGAGAAGGTAATATGACAATATAACCTGCGGTCTCCACTATTAGCGTAACATCGTGAGATTTAAGTGGCGCTATACGACGCTTTGATTTCGTCCTCGCTATAGAGGGTGTCCATTTAAATCAATGACAAGGTTGGCTTTCAAGAGATAGGATTCTACAATGTATTTCAAAATTGAACTATCCTATGGTGGCAATTTTGAGTTAAGTTGTTAAAATCTAAAATAGTGGGTCACACTCAAAAGGATATAATTAAATTGTTAATTATATCTTGACTCAATATAAATGATTATTAATAAATATAGAAAATATGAGATATTTTGAATATATTTATTAATTGAGAATGTCTCAATTCAATTCATAAATAATTTGACCTACCCTACGGCGGCACTTTGTTTATTAAAATTGAATAATCATGGAATTAGTAAAATATTTTTGTGTTTTTCATATGCATCATGCATCACGTTTACTATTCCAAAATATATATTTATGATGTTTATGCAAACATTTAATTTATGTCATTTTATTTATTTATTACAGCAACAATGTCTAATCCAATCATCGCTATTCTCTCAAATGAAAAATTAATAGGAGATAATTTTGTCAAGTGGAAGAGTAACATGAACATTGTACTAATTTGCGAAAATTACAAGTTTGTCTTGATGGAAGAATGTCCTCCATTGCTTGCTGCCAATGCTTCTCGTAATGTACAAGAAGGATATGATTGTTGGATAGAGGCAAACAATAAGGCCCGCTGCTTCCTTTTGGCTGGTATGTCTAATGTGCTTAGGATGAAGCATGAAAGCATGAAAACTGCTTATGAGATAATGCAGTCTCTACAAGACATGTTTGGTAAACCTTCTGAAAAGGCATGCCACGAAGCCGTTAAGGTGGTAATGAATGCCAAAATGAAGGTAGGGATTTCAATCAGAGAACATGTTCTCAACATGGTTAACTACCTCCATGAGGCCGAGGTGAACGGGGCTGTGATAGATGAAGCCACATAGGTGGGGATGATTTTAGAAACCCCCTCCCCTATGTTCCTTTAGTTCAAAAGCAACCATTTCATGAATAAGTTGAAATATAATATGACTGAGTTGCTTATTGAGCTACAAACCTTCGAGTCTATTTTAAAAGAAAAGACTAAAGAAGGTGAGGTAAATATTGCAGAAGCTCAACCCTCTTCTTTTACTCAAAAGAACAAGAAGAGGAAGAGGACTAAAGGAAGTGGTAAGTCTAAAAATGGAGGACAACCTAAGAAGAACAAAAGCAACAACAACAAAAAGAGCTCAAACCAAAAAATGCCTAAAGGAAAATTTTTCCACTGCGGCATAGTTGGGCACTAGAAGAGAAATTGCAAGAAGTATCTTCAAAAGGTCAAAGAAAAGAAGAACAACAGTAAATCAGATTTACTCATTTTAGAAGCTTGTTTAGTTGAAGATGACATTTCACCTTGGATAATTGATTTAGGGGCAACTAACCATGTTTGTTCTTCTTTGCAGATGCTTAGTTCTTTAAGGGAGCTTGCTGATGGGAAACAAACGATGAGAGTCCGAACAGGAGAGGTTGTTTCGACAAGAGCAGTGGGAGTTGTTAAACTTTGTTTTAAAAATAAGTTTTTAATTTTGGACAATGTTTATTACATTCCTTGTTTTCGTAGAAATTTGATTTCTGTTTCTAAGTTATTTGAACAAATGTTTAATGTTTCTTTTAATAATAATTATGTTAATATTTTTAGAAATGGTTTGAATATTTGTTTTGCGCATTTGGAAAATGGGCTTTACACTTTAAGGCCCAACGAAAATCATTGCTCAACACCAAAATGTTCAAAGTTGAACAACCAAAACCCAAGAAGCAAAATATTTTTTTTGATAATGAAATATACCTATGGCACCTTAGATTAGGTCACATTAACCTTGACAGAATTAATAGACTAATAAAGGATGGTCCTTAAAAGAACTAAAAGTCAGTTTTCTACTAGTTTGTGAATCTTGTCTTGAAAGTAAAATGAGTAAAAGGCCTTTCTCTGCAAAAAGTGAAAGGGCCAAGGAACCACTTAAGCTAATACATTCAGACGTCTACGGTCCATTGAATGTACAAGCACATGGAGGTTATGAATATTTTGTCACATTTATTGACGTTTATTCAAGGTATGATTACATATACCTAATGCAAAGGAAATTTGAAACTTTTGGAAAGTTCAAAGAATTCCAAGCTGAAGCTGAAAAGCAATTAGGAAAGATGGTGAAAACTCTTCGATTTGATTGAGGAGGAGAATACCTTGATACTGAATTCAAGGACTATATGATAGAACATGGTATTCTATCATAACTCACTACACCTAGAGCACCATAACAAAATGGTGTTGTAGAGAGAAGAAATCGGACGTTACTTGATATGGTGAGATCTATGCTCAGCTACTCATCATTACCCACTTCATTTTGGGGATATGCACTACAAACTGCAGTAATCTAATAAACATAGCTCCATCTGAGTCTATTCCAAAAACACCTTTAGAGTTATAGAATGGTCGCAAACCTAGTATGTGACATATCCGTATATGGGGGGTGTCCAACACATGTGTTGAAGGGAAAGACCGGGAAGCTAGAACCATGTTTTAAAGTATGCTTGTTTGTGGGATACCCTAAGGGAATGAGGGGAGGTTTGTTTTATAGTCCACAAGAAAAGAAGGTATTTGTATCGACAAATGCCCTTTTCTAGAGAATGATTATATGACAAACTATAAACCTCATAGCAAAGTTGTACTTGATGAGTTACTTTCTAATTAGATTAGACCACAACTGACAACCATTGTTGAAGGACAAAATAAGGAGACCACATCTCCCGATCAGAATGTCATAGCACCTCGACATAATGGGAGGGTTATGAGACCACTTGCTCGCTATAGGGAAATTAGAGAAGCACATGTTGCTATCTTTGATAATGATAAGGATGATCCATTGACATATAATGATGCAATGGAAGATTCTAAGAAGGAGAAATGGCTGGAGGCTATGAACCTTGAAATGGAGTCCATGTGCTCCAATTCAGTCTGGAAACTTGTAGACCTACCTAAAGGGATAAAACCCATAGGGTGCAAGTGGATCTACAAGAAGAAAAGGTGAATGGATGGGAAAGTTGAGACTTTCAAAGTTAGGCTTGTGGCAAAGGGTTATACCCAAAAGGAGGGAGTTGACTATGAAGAAACTTTCTCGCCCGTAGCTATGCTTAAATCCATTAGGATTCTTTTATCCATTGTTGCTTGTCTTGATTATGAAATATGGCAAATGAATGTCAAAACTGCCTTTTTGAATGGCTATCTTGAGGAAAGCATCTATATGGTGCAACTAGAAGGATTTATAGTCAAAGGTCAAGAGCAAAAAGTTTGCAAGTTGTAGAGGTCCATATATGGACTCAAACAAGTTTCAAGATCTTGGAACTTGAGATTTGATGAGGCAATCAAATCTTATGATTTCGATCAAAATATTGATGAACCTTGTATATACAAATATATCAAAGATAAGAAGGTGGACTTCTTAGTTCTTTATGTAGATGATATCCTACTCATTGGGAATGATATAGGCATATTATCTAATGTAAAGAAATGACTCACCAACCAATTCCAAATTAAAGATTTGAGAGAGGCAAGTTATGTTCTTGGAATCCAATTCATAAGAGATCGCAAGAATAAACTGTTGGCACTGTCTCAAGCGTCGTATATTGATAAAGTGCTTATCAGATTTTCGATGCAAAACTCCAAGAAAGGTAATTTACCTACACGTCATGGAGTTTATCTTTCAAAAAAGCTGTGTCCTAAGACACCTCAAGAGAAAGAAAACATGAGACAGGTACCCTATGCATCTGTAGTGGGAAGTCTAATGTATGCCATGTTGTGTACAAGACCTGACATTTGCTATGTGGTAGGTATAGTTAGTCGGTATCAATCTAACCCAGGATTAGATCATTGGGTAGCGGTTAAACATATTCTCAAGTATCTTAGGAGAATAAGAAACTATATGCTAGTATATTCTGGTGAGAATTTGATTCATATTGGATATACTGATTTTGATTTTCAATCAGACAAAGACACATGTAAATTTACATCTGGATCAGTGTTTACTTTTGGTGACGGAGCCATAGTTTGGAGAAGCATTAAACAATCTTGTATTGTTGATTCAACTATAGAAGCTGAATATGTGGCTGCTTGTGAAGCAACTAAAGAAGCTGTTTGGCTCTGTAAGTTCTTAAATGATCTGGAAGTAGTTCCAAGCATGGATAAACCACTCACATTGTATTGTGATAACAGTGGTGCAGTGGCAAATTCAAGAGAACCTAGAAGCCACAAAAGAGGATAGCATATAGAGAGAAAATATCATTTGATCAAAGAAATAGTACATCGAGGTGATGTGAAAGTTGTGAAGATAGCGTCGAAAAACAACCTTTTCACCAAGAAATTATTTACAAAGAGCTTTGAGGGACACTTGGAAGGCTTAGGTCTTAGAGACATGTCTTACCTGCTTTAGGGCAAGTGGGAGATTGTTGGGTTTGGTGCCCCAAAAGCTGTGACATTGTATATATTGTTAATAAATAAATAAAGTGACATTTATTATTATTTTGGTTGCTTATATGTATTATGAATATATTTATAAACATCAAGAAAACTCCATTATTATTTATGTGACTATAAAACAAGGATTTAAGTGCTATATCCTTAGGGATAAAATTTATAGATAATAATCTAAATAGTCTGCAATAATTAATTAAATTTTGAGATCTTTAATTAAATATTACAAGTACGGTCCAATCTCATTTATAATGAAATAGTCATTATCCGGACTATTAATGTAGAGACATTGGATTGAAGGTATTTTATATAATGAGATTATATAGAACTGGACCAGATAAATTATGAATCTTTAATAATCATCCGTTAGAAATAGAGTGTTTAAATTTATCATTATGATGATTATATATTTGATAGTCTTAATTCTGAGTGTTTATTAGACTCATGTTTTTTGATTTGCTTGGTAAGATTTGTTTTAGCACAGATCATAACTTAGTACCTTGGAAACATAATGTAATAAATGGCTAGGAATAATATTATATAGATATGGAATCCATTCCTTTCCTATGGAAGTTAGAAAAATAGTTCTCTTAAGTGATAATTCAAGGTTTGAACAATAGAACACTCATTCATAATAGGACTTTGAATTAATTATTCATTAGAGGATTATTGGAATTCAAGGATAACGATATAATAAGGGAGGTAAACAAAAATTGAACCTAGCTCTTATTATGAACTATTTGTAGAGGACTGACTTATATGTAATGATTATATCAATGGACTGCTCGCTAATTTTCTTTGAGTAATTTTACTATAATCTCAAGAGTTCAGTTTCCAGTTTTTAGTGGAATAATACTGAAAAATATTCTCTATGATACATAATATAATGTGATAAATGTTGTCACATTTAACTAAGCATTAGTTAATTAATTAATTGATTAATTCTTAAATAAATGTGATTTATTTTTGAATTTAGATACATATATATATGTATGGTTTTGAACCAAATCTTTTTATATATATTAGATTTTATTATTTATTCATATATATATATAAAACATAAAGCAGACTTTACGTTTTACCTTTTTTACTTTATATATATATATATACACACACATAACGAATCAAACATGATTCGTTTACCAAAAAAAAAAAAAAAAACAAAAAAAAAAAAGGAAGTTTACTTTACGTAAACTTTAACTCATATATATATATATGTATTAAAAAGTTAAATTTTATTTATTTATTTTTAGAAATAAAAAGGGAAAGGAAAAAAGGTTAGAATCATGCAAAATATATCCTTTCCCCATATATCTGATATGGCGGTTATTTCAAATTTAAAATTAATTGAAAAATTACTAATGGCTCAGATATAAAAAGGGAAAGATTACAGTTATCTCAAGAGATTTTTTATTCACGTAACTTTTGCAAAATACTTAGAGAGAAAAACTGAGAGTTATTCTTTGAAAAAAAAAAAGTCTGCTATCTCATGTATTGTGTACATAGTAGATTCAGAAAAGTGTAAGGAAAATTCATTCTTGTAGTTTGTCGCCCACTCGTCTTTCTATTGGTGTGGAGGACTAGATTGGAAGATCGTGGTGTCAAAGATGAAAGCTAGGATGCCTTGATAGTCTTCAAAAAGGTTAGTAAAATTCCTAAAGCTTTCTATTGTTAATTAAAATTATATATTTTTTTCGATGAACAAAGTTTTCAAAAAATTTTTGTTTGTCAACGATCCATTCTTTCTGTTGCGTGTCATATTATAATTCCAACAATAAAGAATAAAATCATAATTGAATCAGGGTCCCAAATTATCCTAATGACTCTTCCTCATTTGGTTTTTAAATTTTCCCTAAATCTCATGCGAGATATTGTTTTGTAATTTAGTAGAGATTTAGATTCCTTTTCCAAATTCAAATTCACACCTCATTATTCATTAAATTTGGTCATTTGATTATCTCGAATTCCAAATCCTTTAAGCTTACCTCGACCTCTTGGGAGAGCTTTCTTTGGTTTATCCTTCCTAGACTTGGGCATTTTATGGAGTTCTTCTTCATATCAACTTTGGGCCTTGGGTTGTTTAGATTACCCATAACAAGTTGAACTAACAAAAAAATGAAAAGAAGCAATATTATGCTGTAGTTTTCATAATAATCGCTCTTATGCTTAATTGCAAAGATATTACCCTTGATGAAGAATTATGGCTTGTCCAAGCTTAGAGCAGATACTAAGTTGGTCAAGTGCACACCAACTGTTTGCCATAATACTGAGGGCCACACAATGTTTGGCATCTCCGATCATTCTAAAACAAACCGCATTTCATTCCAAGGGCAATGTCACTTTTTACACCCTTCCTATGTGCATATTGCACATACAAGGATAACAACATTGTAATCATGACTTCTTAACCATTGAAAACAAAGATTAATGCGTACTTTGTTTGATAACAAACTTTCAATGATTTTTTTCTCCTCTAATCACTAAGAATACATAAGTACCTTTTTAGTTATGAATTTGTTTTCATTTAGGAAAAATTAGAGAAGTACTTGTAAAGTGCGAGGCCATAGCTAGGCCAAAAATACTAGCCATAACAATGTCAATTTCGATAACACTAGCCATTTTTCATGCAACATGTCACGCCCTGAAAACCCGGGGGTGACATGGTGGGTTAATTGGGTTAATTAAATCAAATTTTAGTTAAAATTAATTATTATGAGGAGTTAGTTAGTTATGAAAAATGTGATAGATTTAAAACTTTTTAAAACAAATATTTATAATGATAAAACAAGTAAGATAAAACAAAATGAAAAGAAATAATAAAGAGAGAGGGAAATACGTGTTGGGTCCCATAGGGCTGACAACCTATGCACATACATAGTATCGACAATAATCAAAATTACAACTATAGTCCAATGTAAGAAAAAGGAAATTAAAATATTACATGCCTTGATTAACTAATACCAATAACCTATTTAAGCCTTCTACTGCTTTCGAGTCTAATCAGTAGCCTCCCAATCAATCCTAAGCTGTATTCCACCTAGGGGAAAAAGGGGTTGAAAACAAATAAAATGTGAGCGAAAGGCTCAATAGGACTAGGTTTTGAAAACGAGAAAATTGAATATAAAATTTATCGTTCAAGAAAAATGTTTAGAAAATAGAATTAAATAAATAAATGGGCAAATAAATCTGATAGAATCAATCTTACCAAAAGCCTTTATTGTTCAACCAGAAGGATATCATTATCTTTTCTTGGGCAAACCATAAGTATCACTACCGTAGTGGCTTAGTTGGGTTTCGGGACCTACCCTTAAGGTCGCACTCTATACGACCCGATCTCTAAGTATGGCATCATGCCCATATGTGTATTTCTATCATTATTTAAATCTCCTTTTACAAAATATAATAATTTACATTCATGATGTCGTTCATTATGATCATATCATCGTTCAACTGTTTATGAAAACATTGATAAAATCCTTTTCAACCATTCACTAAAAACATTTTGAAAGAAATCATTTTGGGGCCAAAACCATTTAAAAACTTGGCTCCCAAGAAAAGGGGTAGAAGTCCTACCTCAATATCTAGCACTGCAACTCAGCACCATAGTTTCGCTCTGTTATACGTTAGCTCCACGGAACCACGAATAACATTAAATACAAACTAAGTTTATAAATATCTAACTTAAGATATTCTACACTACTAAACTATCTCATGGTGTCCTAGTGTGCTATTATGTTTGTAAAATCATATTATAAGATTCTCAATCTGAGTTTAAAATAGGAAAAAAAATGAAAATCAACAAATTTTTACAAAGCCTAGGTGGCCTGTCGGTTTCCCTAGTCTGGCATGCCGAACTGCATAGTTCAGCCTGTCGACGATCTGGGTCTGGCCTATTGAACCTGCTATGAGTCTAACCTATCGATGATATGAATTCGGCCTGCCGGACTCATGAATCCGACCTACCAAACTAGGAAAATTTTGGAAATTTCTAGACTTAGGTCTCGGCCTCCTCAAGCCCAAATCCTCATTTATATCCTATTTTCTCAATTCCCAGGCATACAAAATATTCATAGAAGATGGAAAAACATAATAGAACACTTTTTAAACTAATTTAAACAAGATTTACATAGAAAATTTCAAAGAAATCCAAAAATGAGAAAAATAGAAAAACTTGATTTAAATATATTTTTCATCAAACTAAACCTAGATTCTAGATGATTTAGGTCTTACTAACTTAGATTTAAGGTTTTTTTAAGCTTATATAACTCAGATTTCAACATTTTAAAGAAATTGAAAATTTAGAGAAAAAGTTTGAAATTTTGGAAAAAGTTAAACTAACCTTGAATCCAAGCTTTAAAACAAGTTTACAATAGCTTGTTTGTGTTCCTTGACCTCCAATCCAGCTAAGAATCAAGGCTTGAGTTCAAAATTTTGAATCAAAAATGAGGAAAGAGAGAAAGAGAGAGGCAGTGAGAAAGAGAGATGAGAGAGAGTCTGAGAGTGAGAAAGAGAGGGAATGTGAAAGAGTAAAAGAAAATAGAGAGAAAGATTAAATATAGAGAGAGAAGAGTAAAACTAGAGAGGAAAACTGTGTGCCATCCACGATTTTGCAAAAGGGGATGTAGTTGGTATTTGTCAAATTGTTTTGTTTCAAAATTTAAAATAACAAATAAGAATAATCAAGAGTAATTAAAAATGATTAAAATAATTAGAAATAACATTAATTTAGAAATACCCTAAAATAGTCAAATTAGATTTCCAAATACATCATGGTATTCTAATTCTCCATTTTATACACTAATAACACTTAATTAATTTTGGGGCATTACATAATGGTCAATGATAATATATCACGATGTTAAGTATTTTTTTATGAAATAATGTTATTGGCCATTTTATTTTGAGTATGATGACAGGTGACAGACATGTGGAATTAATGTACTCAAGGTGTTCATGTTATTTATAATGTATGCGTGATAAATATTTAATGTTTTAATTACATGTAATGTTATATGTGGTACTTTGGCAGGACAAATTTTCCAATTCAATAGGCCAAATTGTTTTTTTTCCAAGAACGACAGGCCGATGGATTTCATCAATAGGCCGAACCCCACAACTTTGGCAAACCGAAGGCTGTTGACAAAAAATTAGCAGATAATTCTTGAAATTATGGCATTGATGATTAATTTAATTGGTTGTGAAAATTTTGAATCATTGATATATTTTTATCTCTTTCCTTATCCAAGTTAGCTAAGGTTTGAATTTTTGAAGATAATTTGATTTTGTGATAAGGTTTCATAATATGAAAAGATAAGATTTAGTAGTTAGAGCAAAGCTTAGACTTTTTCCTTATCTCTCCCCATCATACATGCATATAGACCCTTATTTTTAAAGAAAACCTGTTTCAAATATAGAGGAGATTATTTCCTTTCACACCATTCCCAAATTTTTTCACATATAGTTTTCTCTCTCTGTTGATCTCTCTTTCTCTCTCCCCTTCTCTACAATTTCCTCAGACAAACTCTCGTTCCTTTTCCATGTTTTCCTTCCCTTCTCTCTCTTATTTATCCTGCAAATATTTGAATGAAATATTGGGTATTCTTGTTCGAATTCAAGGAAAGATTGTGAAGAATCATTTTGAGGTAAGAACTCACTCTAGGCTTATTCCTAAAATTGTGTTCTCACTTTAATCCAACCCCTATAACTTTCTCGGTGGATGTTTGTTTGCTATGAAATTTTAGTATGATGTTTATGTAGGTGTTGTGTGATGTTCCTCAAAATTTCATACCATTTGGAATTTGCTACATTAAGATATTGAATTTTTATTCTCTACCACTCATGTTTTATCCGTGCTGGTCAGTAATGATTTAAGAAAAAGGTAGTCTTTGTTCATGGGGCAAACAAATGTGTATTCTAATGAAATTTTACATAAATATTCATATATATGTTAAGTGATGGACTGGAAAGTTTCATAATGATATGATGAATCTTATATGTGTTCTTGAACTTTCTTTAAGATTAGGCTTTATGGCTATCTATTTAGTGAATTCTAGACTTCTTGTTTGTGTGACCTCTTATATTTTATGAGGGTTAGTTAAGGCTGCTCATTGTTTTGTTATTGCCGGCTGATTTTGTGTTGCATATTGTGTGACTTATTTTAGTTATCTAATGGAATTTTTATGGCTAATAAAATAAAGTAAGGAAACTTATGCATATTTTAAGGTTTTATGTCTTAATTGTATATGAGTTGTGAATAATTGGGTGGTGTTTTCTTAATAGTCAGGTAGATTTTTAATATTTTAGTTTTGCATGAATATTTGCAAGTTGTTAAGTGAATTTGTGTTCTTTTATTTCTTGAGATGGAAGTATGAATGATCTCTTATGGTATTGGATGATTTCATGAAAATGAAAATTAATTTTTATTTGTATTTGAATGTATGACATGAACACTATAAGAAGTGAGCACATCGAGACCACGGTGACGTTATCTAAGATAAGGTTTAGTAAGCAAGTAAAGTAAGTACATTCTCACCTGCAACATGATGAGGTTTATAAAAAGTTTGAAATTATGTTCATGATGATTTCTATGATAATTTCTATAATGATTTATTTAATGTTTTATTATGAAAGTTTAATGTACAATAATGTTTAAGCATGTTTTGAAGACAAGATATTTCAAAATTAAAAGTATATATATATATTTATATATCTATATATATGTATTACTTCAATAAGTGTTGCACACTCCATGTTTATGTCTATGTTTATGATGTCCAAAGTTGGATTTGTTATGTTTAGTTTGAGAATAGCTACCCCTCTCCTTTTATGACGGCGCGCCTACGATGATGATAATGGTGTAACACTTGGGCCCCTAAAAATAAAATAAATGAAGTTTTAATATGGATAATGTTAATGAAATATATGTTCTATATGAAATTGTGCCAAGTGCACTACTATGTTTATGATGATTATGAATATAATGTTGCATAAAGATGTTCATAATATGTTTTAATAGGAAAGTGTACTTATTAAGCTTTTGCTTACTTAGTTTATGATCATGTTACAGATAGAGGTAAGGGGATCATGGAATAGGTGGAGGGCATGGACGGGTGTGTGAGCTATGCATGATGGATTGAAAACAGAAGAATGCCAAGAAAGAATTTTAAATTTTTGAACTATGTTTTTATTTCTTTGTATGTCTACACTGCGATGTGAAAAGACTTGTTTTATGTTTTCTTTATTTTTGCAAAAGATCGGCCTTCCGATCATTAACGATCGGCCTTCCGATCGTTAACGTCGACACCAAGGTTTTATCGGCCTACCGATTATCCTATATCGGCCTGTTGATCCAAGTGTTTTGAAAACTCTGATTTTGTAGGGCCTTTGACGGCTGGTGATAGTTAAAGTTTAGATTGCCGGTCATGTTCGACCTATCGATGTCTAAAGTTCAGCCTACCGAACTCTGAAACCAGATTTTAAAGGCTATTTTAATAAATGTATAAATTATGTTTTTATTATTTTTGTGTTGACTAACTATTTAAATAAGTGTATAAAGGGTTCTGAAATATTTATATTTAGTTTAAAAAAATGTATGGATCCTGGAAGTATGTTTATCAAATTATATTATTAATTTAAATAGTTTATCTTAAGTAACGACAACAAGGTGAATGTAACGACATTTCTAGCTCTTCGATATGTTCCATTTTTCCTTGAAAGGCAATTTGTATGATTTGGTCCATTAAGATACCTCAAAGATTCACCCTTTCTAGACAATTTAATGCTATATGGATGGATGGTGAGGTAGATTTATAACATGTATAAGAATACAAATTTATAATTGCTGCTCATAAAAAAACGATTTTAGAAAACATATGCAAAAAACGTAGTAAAGGTGTGGAATGTATATAAAAAAATTTTTCATAAAACTTTTATAAAACAATGCTATAAGTATATTAATTTAATACTTAATAAAAATGTATGTGTAATTTATGCTTACCAGGATGAAGAGATTAAATCAGGTATTGTCTACAAGAATTGTTCTCTATATGAAACTACCGCCTTCCTTACCTAGTTCTTAATATCGAATGGACGTTCATATGGGCGTAGACGGAATTAGGGTTTATTAAGTGATCACTTGCTCACTTTTCTCCCATTAGGACTATTGGTTGATTTTAGAATAGACTATGAGAACCGACTATACATATTCTAGGATGTTCACCTTCTTTTTACCTATAGTTAGTTGCTACATTCCATTCGATGAGGAATTCCTTAGTGTCTCGACCTATGTGGATTTCCCTGGCCCAACTCTACCTTAGTGGATCTACTCTATTCTATTACCTTAGTGGATTCTGTACTTATATATAAAAAAATGAGTAAGCAGTAGACTCTGAGAACCAATTGTACGTATTCTAAGATGTTCACTTTTCTCAACGCATAAGCAAAGTAGGACTAGAAATGGAAGAACTATTATTCTCTTTCTTCTCTCTCTCTTTCTACACGCCCATCATTATGGGATTTAGTAAAGTTTTTGCAATCTCACCAAGACTCTCAATTGTATGTACAATGAATAGACAAGGCCTCTATCTATAGAGAATGAGAGACCCAATTAATTTTGAAAGCTTTCTTTATTTTTGTTAGACATGTATGCCCTAAGGAGTAAAATGTAATAAGTTTTTGAAGAAATTTTTATCAATAAAGAATTTATTTATTATTTATACTAAATCTTGTCCTCTTTATGTTCATATTTGTTGAATGCATGATAAGCAAACAATAGTTTGAGACTGTCGGTCTAAACCTTTAAGAATTGGGCATATGATAGATAGATTATGCAGAAGACAAGATTCTTAAGGTGACGGTCTAAATCATAAGATCCGCAATCAAGGGAATAAAGTTGGGCACTTTATTCATGTAAAGATTGTTATGTTGTCTATATTCCTATTGGGAGATGGTTTGTCTTGACCATTGGAGGTGGACTCCGTGAATATAAACATTGGCACGTTGCCATAAGTGACGATATGTTGGATCGGGACATAAAGTGAATTGATTTAGATTAATAATTCTGTCTTGGCAAATTGATTCACTTTAGACAATCATTTGTATTGTATCTTAATCTTAAGATGAATAGTGGGCCCGTTGTCTTAACTTGTGTCTTTTGATATGCCAAAGGGTGACACCCATATCTTAATAGTGGTATGCATGCCGGTACGTTGGAGGCATGACTCTTGATGATGTAGACCTGTTATTCATAGATATGGAATCCATAGCTCCTCTTTAGAAGTAGTGATATCCTCTTATATACGTTATCCTGTAATTGGAAAACTGGAGTGCTCAACCATTTGGATACATAGGTGTAATCGAATGGTATATTGTCTTTAGATGGTAAGTTTTTCGATGGTAAGATAATAGAACGTAAGATAAAAATAATCGGGAAGGTAAGGTAGAACTTGTCCTTAAGCCAATTATGGATAATCCTATAAGGATACGGTACACTATGATATGTCATGGAGACTTAGCTATACGAGCTTCGTAATTCTATAGAGTTCGAGAGTGCAACTCCAAGCTTTTAGTGGAGTAACGTTGGAGTTGATAATTATGAAATGTATATATAGGATATTGGGTTTCATAATTATCGGGAGCTTGAACTATATAGGTCCATTTAGTCCCCTTTGCTAGCTCACAAAATCCTGTAATGATACGACGTGCTTTTCTAATTATTGGTGACTTATGTCAGATTTATTAGATTGGTTGAAATTTGAAAGAATCAAA
>CAMOHE010052490.1:23991-48614 GCA_946598075.1 Artocarpus hirsutus | reverse complement strand
TAATGATACGACGTGCTTTTCTAATTATTGGTGACTTATGTCAGATTTATTAGATTAGTTGAAATTTGAAAGAATCAAATAATTTATTTATGTTTATCGGTTGAATTAATTTTGTGACAAAATTAATTCAAGATTAAACTTGTTGAATTATTGGGATCGGATAATTCTTGTTTGTTTATCAGTTGATTTAATTTTGAATACATTATATCAAGATAAACTTGTAGAATTATTAGGAATCTATTTATTTTCCTAGAGATTATCTAGATAAAGTTGTTTTAATTAGATAACTTCTCTATTGGGTTATTTGAATTGAAACTGGGACTTTATCCTATAGAACTCGAGTGGAAAATAAAAGATTCATTGAGATTTTTTTTCGGTAGTTCGGCATGTCGATCTTAAAGTTCGGCCTGCCTTTGAGAAAGTTCAGCCTGCCTATGCACAAAATAAAAATCATGTATTTTTACACGGATTTCATCTGATATTGATCCGAATTTGATTCTGATTCTATTTTTTGAGACCTTATCTAATAAGGAATGACCCTAGACCTAACCTCTATAAATAGGGAGTGAGTCTCATAGGTTATATAGATCAATTGAGAGATTAAGAGTGATACTCTGCTCGTGAGAATCTGAAACTCCCTGAGAGCTCTTGTTAACAAATCACGAACACTACCTTTGGGTTATCTCAATTGGTTGGAAGGAGAGTCACCTTGAGGAAAAGCTGTACGTGTGAGCCCATACTCACTCTGATCGTGGATAGAGAGTACCAAAGAAGACCAGTTCGTTGAAGCTTTTTTAGAACGTTACTTCTCTACACAGATTTTGGGAGCTTTTCGATGAATACAAGGTCAGTAAGATCAAGTTAATTTATACATATAGCATGTCAAACTTGTGTTTTGAAAAATACTCTGATTTAAAATTTTTAAAATTCCACTGCGTATTATTTTTTCAACAATTTTAATTTTAAATAACACATATTTAATTAAAATAAAAGAGGTAACTTTCCCTCTCCCTTATCTGTATTAGGCAGTAGACATAGATACTCTATTTGTATATGGGGCCAATTAGGAGGAAGAAGAGAAAATCTCTTCTTGCTACCTAATCTAATTTGTTTTTATAATTTGAATTTCAATTTTGAATAAATCACATTCATCAAAATTAGAAACTTCTAGAAAAGGAAACTTGGTGAACAAGTCTTAGACTGCACAAAAAACCCTTCCCTGTAACAATAACCACACACAGTAGGACGGTCCTATTATGTCTTTGAAAATTAATTAACAGTTATCTATTATTAAATATTCTCATCATTCTATAATTATAAATTAACCCATATTAATATATTTTGAGTGATATTTAATTTAGAATTCAATAATTCTTAATTAATTAATTAGTTAAACCAAAAATTAGACTTATCCAAACAATATTTACAAGGATGACAAAGGACTAATGAACTCATAATTTCATACTCCAATAAACCCGTATATTAATTAATATCTTTAACTAATATATTACTCTTATTTTAATTCTAATGTTGCTCAAATAAAAACATGGAATTGTACTTTTAAAGTTATCGAGATTTATATTTCAATGTCATTCATTTGATATCGTCATTGTGTATAAATTGTTCCTTCATAAATGATTTATAACCAAAGATAGGTAAAATCAATTAACCTCACGGATTATTTTTTTAATCCTTGAGTGTTATTGATTCTCAAACAAATAATAATCTGTGAACTTAATAACAAATTAAGCGCTATATTATTCAAGAACCAAACAATGCTCAAGAGTATTATTGATCTACTTATCATTAAAGATGGAAGGAATTCCAGCTTACAATATGTTAATATTCTTGGTTATCTAATTCATTATGGCTTCAAAGTACAATGGATAGGATTAGATTCTCGAATTCCTACTAAGTAAATCAAAACACATAATTTCATAAATAGGAATTTGCTAATAACTCAAGATTTAGATCATCCTATATATGATCATCAATCAATATAGCTAGAGCATGCTATATTTTAACAGAAATTAGTCAGCCGTTTATAACACGTCATATCTCAGTCTTCTATAACCTCATTAAATACAATATATTCATTTAATGCTCTACTACATTAATGGTTTAGATATGACCATTTAATTCTCAATAGAAATGACTTACGCTAATAATGCTCAAATAAGGATTTCATACTTTCATTGAATAACTAAATTATATAATACTGACACTTTTAATTATTCAAAATGCTTGCACATAAATATAATGAAAAATTCACTTTATGTATTTATAAATATTTCCTTTATAAAATATAACATGCTTGAAAGGCATATATTCTAATAATTGCATGGTTTTTGATTTTTGTAGCCACTCGATATAATCAAAGTGTTAGCCATATTGGACCCAGGTTATGCTTTTTCTTGATGTAGAAATTTCAATCGTTTATAGTGGCTTATGAATTTTCAAATTTTTTATGTTTTTGAAATATGTATTAGGAGCCTTCTCTCTCCAATATGTCTCTGTATTTCTACTTTTTAAAAATTAGTTACTATGAATTGACAAAAAACAATTCTGGAAACATAAAATAAGCTTATAGAATTTTGAATCACTTAAAAAAGTTATTTTATAGGGAGTTATGGATTTTTAAAATTGACCATGTTGCTTACTCTTCTAATTTTTAAATTATGCAATCCAAATTTTGGAAAACTACATTAAAGTCATAAAACCACTCAGTAAAGATCTTGTAGAAACTTTGAAATACTTAAAACTCTAATTTTTGCAATGAATTATGGATATTTGAAATTGAATATGTTCTCAAAATGTGCTTTGAGACTTTATCTCTGACTTGTCTCTACACTTCTATTTTTAAAAAATTGTTCACTTTGAATTTGAGAAAATTGTTCCACGGGCATAAATAAACCTAGCAAGGGCTATGTAGAATTTTTAATCACTTAAAAAAAAAATACACACATGCCATCTTGTAAACACCTTCTATCAAAACTACACTTATCATTTTCACTTTTCAATACTTTCATAGTTTTTTCTTTTGATTACATTTATTATTTGACCTTTTTACCCTAATCTAAACAAACAAACCCTAGATTCTCTTAGATTAGATAGATCCTTCTCTGTCTTGTCTCTCTCCCTCTCCATTTGTCCTTCTCTCTTTTCCAACTCTCTTTTTTCTCTTTTCTCCATCCTATCTCGCTCATCTTCTCTGCTTAGATTGCTGCATCAATGGATGAAGGATTTGGTCTTTGCACTTTAGTCTCCTCTATCGGATCTACTCTTAGTTAAGGTGAGCAAGTCCTTGTCACAATGTGGACCCGCTAGTGATGGACCTTGTCTTCCGACAATGGTCTAACTTTTGCCATGGTGGTAGGAGGAGTGGAGGAGCTAGAGTTTGTTGCTCCTAGTCATTCGTTGGTGTAGTTTGCAAAAGTCTACAAAGATCGAGTGTCATGCCTAGTACAGGAGGTGAAGTGACAGCTTAATTAAGTTAATTAAGAAGAAATTTTAATTAAGATGCAAATTTTAGAATTTAATTAGTTAAGAATTAAGTGATAATTTAAACCCTTTCTTAAGCAGACATTTATAATAATCAAACAAATGAGATAAAACAAAATGAAATAAAATAATAAAGAAAGAGAGAAAATGTGATGGGTCCCACTGACCCACAACTTGTGCACACACATAGTATGACAATGTTTGATTTACAACCACAGTCCAAAACAAAAAGAAAGATTAAGATAACACGTGCCTTGTTTTTATAATTTAAATATCTTGCTTGGCTTTTCTTACTACTCATAAGTCCATTCGATGGACTCTTCTTCGATCCTAAGATGTATTCCACCTAGGGGGAAGATTTAAAAACAAACAAAATATGAGCGGAGGGCTCAGTAGGATTATGTTTCAAAAATAGATAAACAATTTAATTTTGAATATAAAATTTACCTTTCAAAGAAATAATTAGAAAACAATGTTAAATAAATAAATTCTTTCAAATAAGTCTCATAAAAAAAATTCGTTCAGAAAGTAGCTTTTTCCTTTCTTGGGCAAACCATATATTTAACACCACCGTAGTGGCCCAGTTGGGTTTCGGGACCTGCCTCCAAGGTCGCACGCTACACGATCCGATCTTTGATATGGCATCATGCTCGTGTATATATATATATATATATCTTTAGTTATCAAAATCTCTTTTACCAAGTATCTTCATTTACATTTATTATAAGGTTTGTTATGAGAATCACCTCGATCTATTGTTTATGAAAATGGTCAATAAAAATCCCTTTTCAATCAACCATTGAAAACATTTTGGTAAAAATCCTTTTGAGGCCAAAATAATTTTTTTTGAAAAAAACTTGGCTGCCAAAGAAAGGGGTAGAAGTCCTACCTCAACACTTGTGCCCGTGTCCTACACCACAGTCCTGGTCCGCTGAGCGTTAGCTCCATGGAACTACAAACAACCTTAAGTAGAAACTAGCTCTATCAGTATCTAGCTTGAGATATTCTATGTTACTAAACTAGCTAATGGTGTCTTAGTGTGCCATTTAAGTTTATAAAATCAAATCATAAAGTTGAAATCTCAATCGGGGTTCAAAACGGTAAAAACGAGTGAAAAAGGTCAAATTTTCACTATGCCCAGTTGGCCTGTTGGTCTCCCTGGTTCGGCTTACCACACTGTGCAGTTCGGCCTGTCGACAAACTAGGTTTGATCGGCCAAACTTTCTAGGTTCAACCTACCGGTCTTATGAATCCAGCTTACCGAACTAGGAAATTCTAGAATTTTCCAAGCATAGGTTTCGGCCTCCCTGAGCCCAAATTCTCGTTTCAACTTGTTTTTCTTATTTCTCAGGCATAGAAAACATTTATAGATGATGGAAAAACATTGTAGATTACCTTTTAACATATTTAAACAAGATTTACACAAAGATTTTGAAAAATTCCAAAAATAGAGAAAAATGGAGAAAAATAGAAAATCTTGATTCAAATCCGTTTTTCTTCAAACTAAGCTTAGATTCTAGTTATTTGAAGTTCCTCTAACTTAGATTAAAGGTTTTTCTAAGCTTAAATAAGCTTAGATTTCAAAATACAATAAAATTGAAAAATTTGAAAAAGTTTGAGATTTTGAAAACTAACCTTGAATCTAAGCTTTTAATCACATTTTTGATAGTCCAATTGAGTACTCGAGCTTTCAATCCGCTAAAAACTGAAGCTTGGGCTTGATTTTGAAATCAAAATTTTTGAGAGGAGAAGAGAGAGAAAAAGAGGTAGAGTGAGAGAGTGAAACGAGGGAGAGAGAGAGAGAGAGTGAGAGAGTGAGCGAGAAAGAAAGGGAGAGGGAGAGATAAATAAGGAGAGAGAGAGTGAGAGAGTGAGCAAGAAAGAAAGGGAGAGGGAAAGATAAATAAGGAGAGGGAGAGTGGTTTACTACAAGAAACCATGTGTAGCACACAGATTCCAAATGGGACATGTTTAGTATTTGACAAATTTGTTTAAAAATTCAAAACACAAATGAAAATAAATTGAAAAAAATGATTTAAAATTAAATTGATTAGAAAATCATCACTAAATATTTAGATTAAAGTTAAACCATAGTTTGGCACACTAGTACACTGTTTTACACACTAATAACATCTAATTAAATTCGAGAGCGTTATAGCTCTCCACCCATAAAAGAAATTTCGCCCTTGAAATTTTACAAATCAATTTAGAAACAAAACAAATGCAGATACAACTCCTGCATGGTCAACTCAATTCCCAAGTGGCTTCATCAACCCCGTGATGCTGCCACATGACCTTCACTAATGGTATATCATGATGTCGTAAGTTGATCATTTTTTGATTGATGATCTGAATTGACACCTCCTCGCATGTCGCATCTTCTTGGATCTACACATCATGAAATGAGATTATCATGTTCTGCTTAGGTGGACACTTCTGAAGCATCGACACATGGAATACGTCATGAACATGAGAAAGTTCAGGAGGAAGATCGAGCCGATAAGCGACTAAACTAACACGCTGAGTAATCTCAAATAGTCCAACATACCTCAGTACAAGCTTGCCACTTAGTACAAATCACGTGATACCTTTATGAGGTGATACCCTTAAGAGAACAAAATCTCCTACCTTGAACTCCAAAGTTTGACGTCTTCTATCTGCATAACTCTTCTGTCAACTCTGAGCTGCCCTCAACTGATCTCATATCATGACAACCTTTTCATTGCTGTCATAGATCTTATCTGGTCTGAGAATAACCCTGTCTTTTGGTTCTGCCTAACCCACTGGTGACGGACATGGTCGTCCATACAACGCTTCAAACAGTGTCATGCCAATACTCAATTGATAGCTGTTGTTGTACACAAATTCAACCAGATGCAAGTACTTCTTCCAATTCCCACCGAAGTCTAATGCACATGCTTGTGACATATCTTTGAGAATCTGAATAAACTGATTAGATTGCCCATCGGTTTGAGGATGAAATGCTATGCTGAAGTTCAAATCCATAACCAAAGACTCTTGAAAGCTCCTCCAGTACTTGGCATTGAACTTGGTGTCTCTATCAGATGTGATGAACAAGGGAACTTCGTGTAACCACACTATGTTCTGCAGATACAATTCTCCAAGAACTCTCCTCAAACAAGTCAACTTGAAAGGAATAAAATGAGCCAATTTTGTTAGCTTGTCGACCATGACCCAAATGGCATCGTGCCTTTGCTCCGTCCTCGACAAACCAATAAGGAAATCCATCATGATATGCTCCATTTCCATCCTAGAATAGGAAGTGGCTAAAGCTGACCTACTGGCTTTTGATGCTCGGCCTTCACCTGAAGACAAGTCACACACTTGGCCACGTATTCTCGAACATTCTTCTTCATACCTCTCCACCAGTATTGTCTCTTCAAATCACAATACATCTTCGTGTTCCTATATGAATGGTGAATTGAGACTTGTGGGCTTCATCCATCATGGCCTTTGTCACTTTTGCAATTGCTGGAACTACTAGGCACTCCCTGAAGTACAACGATCCATCTGCATGTATCCTCTATTCTTCAAATTGCTTTTCATTCTGAATTCATGTCTAGATTCCCTACAGGTGCTGGTCTTGCCACTGATTCTGTTTCACTATCTGAATGAGAGTTGGGGCATCTCCATATGGTACACTAAAATTTGATCGTAGTCTTCAAAGTACTGTAGACCGTACTCACTTACTGTTGCATCCCTTTTTCAATCCTCGAAAGCCAAACAAGTGAGAATTTCTAAAGACTTCCAGCTGAGCGTATCTGTGACCACGTTAGCTTTCCTGAGATGGAACTACAACGCAAAATCATAATCTTTCATGTATTCCATCCACCTTCATTGCCTCAAGTTTAGATCCCCTTAAGTGAACAGATACTTTAAACTCTTATGGTCAGAGAATACCTAAAACATCACCTAGTACAGATAGCATTTCTAGATTTTTAGCACATGAATCACTGCTGTGAGCTCTAAGTTATGTGTGGGATAATTTTTCTCATGATGTTGTAGCTGTCTCGATCCATATGCCACCACGCATCCATTTTGTATTAGCACACACCCAAGTCCACATCCTGAAGCATCTGTGTAAACTTTGTATAGCTCATCACTATTTGGGATTATCAACACTTGAGCTGTAGTCAACTGATTCTTCAACTCTTGGAAGGCAAACTCACATTCTTCATTGCAGTCAAACCTGACATTTTTCTTGATTAGTCTTGTCAACGGAGCTGCTATCTTCGAGAAATCCTTTACAAACTTCCTGTAGTGCCTTGTAAGTCCTAGAAAACTGCAAACTTTTACTATGTTCCTTGGTCGTTTTCATTCCACTATGGCTTCCACTTTAAACAGATCCATTGAGATGTCAAGCTCAGAGATGACATGTCCCAAAAAATTAACTTCTGTTAGCCAAAACTCACACTTTTCTTTCTTATCGTACAACTGGTACTCCCGTAGAGTCTAAAGCATGACCTTGAGATGTTGTTCATGCTCCTCCTAAGTCCTCGAGTAGATCAAGATATCGTCGATGAACACAATCATGAACCGATCTAGATAAGACCTGAAAATCCTGTTCATCAGATCCATGAAAGTTGCCAGAGCATTTGTCAATCCAAACGACATCACTAGAAACTCAAAGTGTCCATTCTGAGTCCTGAAAGCTATTTTGGGGATGTCATCTTCTTTAATCCTGACCTAGTGGTATCCTGAATGTAAATCTATCTTCGAGAAGTACTGCGAACCTCCCAGCTGATCAAACAACTCACGATCTTAGGCGAAGGATACTTGTTCTTCACAGTGACCCGATTTAGCTATCGATAATCTATGCATAGCCTTAGAGTTCCATCATGCTTCTTGGCGAATAGAACCGGTGCGATGATGTACTATTTTGGATATACCCCTTATCAACAAGCTCTTGAAGTTGCTTTCTCAATTCTTTCATCTCTACTGGCGCCATCCAAAAAGGTGCTATAGAAATCAGTGCTGTTTTCGAAAGTAGCTTGATGCCAAACTCGATCTCCCAATGTGGTGGTAATCCTAGCAACTCATCGGGGAAAACATCTTCAAACTCTTCAACTATTGGGATTACTGCACTTCTTCTCAAGGCACTAGGCTCTCCTTCTAGATTCATAAGGAAGGCGTAGAAAGCTAAGTTCTTCTATCATCCAAGATAAGTCTTCATGAGATGCGCACTCATTATCTGATCATTACCACCCTGGTAAGTGATCGTCGTTCCCCTATCGGACACTAAGGTCACTCTCTTGAGTGGACAATCTACAACTACATTGTACTTGGACAACCAGTCCATCCCTAGGATTACATCATATGAACTCATTGGGATTACAATCAAATCACTTTTTAGAATCTCATCTCCAATCTTTATTTTACAAGATTTATATACGCAGTTTACACACACCCGCCCTAAGGGTGAGGTTCTAACCAAGGGTTCATCGAATTCTTCTACTTCTAATCCCAAGTCATGTACAAAAGAGCTTGAAATGAGAGAATGAGTGACACCAGTATCAAATAATACATGTACTAAAGATTGAGAAACTAGGATCGTACCATCGACAACCGCATTGCTGGTCTGAGCATCTGAACTCCTTAATGTCATGGTGTAAACTTGAACTAGAGCTTTTCCTTTTCCTTTACCAAAATTAATAGGTCCCAGATCAGTCGGCTGATATTGCTACGGTGAAGGTGACTATATGCTAACTATACTTGACGCTCAATATTGAGGTCCATTATGCTAGAAGTTCTACGGCTGATGTCCTTGTGCTGGGTATGGCAGTTGCTAGGGAGAGAACTGATGGAACTAGAGTTGAGGGAATTACTGAGGCTGAGGTTGAGGTTGATGACTAGCTCCTTCTTCTGCCTGAAGTCCTAGACGAGCACTCTTGATTGGGCAGTTGCTCTTGATGTGTCCTAAATGTTGGCAATAGTGACAATGAAAGCTGTAGGGATTGCTGCTCCCACTGCTGAATGAACTACTACTTTTGCTATTCACGTTACCTTGTTGACTCTTCCTTTATGTTGGACGACTGCTGGTGCTCCTTTTGCCGCTCCTTTATGGTCCTCCTAACGTCTTTGCTTGATCCTTACAGTATTGCATGTAATTATTTTCCACAAATAGAGCTGCTGACACAAGCTCTCTGAAATTCCTAAGTCCCAGGGTAACCACCTGTCGTCGAATAGAAGCCTTAAGTCTGTTTTAGAATTTGATACACTTCTCACATTTTGATGCCACTGCAGATGGAGCAAACTTGGCCAGCTCATTAAACTTTGCCCCATACTCCCGAACAGACATATCACCCTACTACATTCTATAAAATTCAGCAGTCTTTTGGTCTTAATATCCTTATAGAAATTAGCGGTCATAGAATAGTTTCTCGAACCTGTCCCAGCTAATGTTCCCGTTGTTCTCCAGGCATTTAGTTGCTTCCACCAAGTATTTGCGCCACCTTTAAATTTATAGTCTACAAACTCCACATGATACTCCGCTAGCACGCCGAGGGTATCCAAGTGTTTCATGATTGAATCTAACTAGTATTCGGCCACTTGTGGGTCTCCATTTCCATCAAAGGTTGAAACAGATGCTCGTCGAAACTCCTTAAAGTACACATGCCGACGACTAGCCTCGAAATCCTCAGGTCTTGCCTTTGTTGCCATCTATTGAAATGCAGCAAACATGGCCTTCATCATGCCCTCATCATTTCCAAGATCAGCATCAACTGTCGAACAACGTCTAGATGCCATTCTCTCACTTCAAAAAACAAAATTTGGACTGTCAGTGGTATTTCATTGTCATACCTATGTGTGCACAATTCACAAGGTTCATAACCTTGGGCTCTAATACCATTCTGTCATGCCCCAGAGTACAGGAGGTGATGTGGCGGCTTAATTAAGTTGATTAAGAAGAAATTTTAATTAGTTAAGAATTAAGTGATAATTTAAACCCTTTTTTAAGCAAACATTTATAATAATTAAACAAATGAGATAAAACAAAATGAAGTAAAATAATAAAGAAAGAGAGAATATGTGTTGGGTCCCACTAACCCACAACTTACGCACACACATAGTATCGACAATGTTTAATTTACAACCACAGTCTAAAATAAAAAGAAAGATTAAGATAACACATGCCTTGTTTTTATAATTTAAATATCCTACTTGGCTCTTCTACTGCTTGTAGGTCCGGTCGACAGACTCTTCTCCAATCCTAAGCTGTATTCCACCTAGGGGGAATTTAAAAACAAACAAAATGTGAGTGAAAGGCTCAGTAGGACTATGTTTCAAAAACAGATAAACAATTTAATTTTGAATATAAAACTTACCTTTCAAAGAAATAATTAGAAAACAATGTTAAATAAATAAATTCTTTCAAATAAGTCTCATTAAAAACAGTTTTCTAGAAAGTACCTTTTTCCTTTCTTGGGCAAACCATATATTTAACACCACCATAGTGGCCCAGTTGGATTTCGGGACCTGCCTTTAAGGTCGTACATTATACGACCTGATCTCTGCTATGACATCATGCCCGTATATGTATATATATATATATCTTTTGTTATCAAAATCTCTTTTACCAAGTATCGTCATTTACATTCATTATGAGGTTTGTTATAAGAATCATCTCGATCTACCGTTTATGAAAATGATCAATAGAAATCCCTTTTCAATCAACCATTGAAAACATTTTGATAAAAATCCTTTTGAGGCCAAAATCATTTTTTTTTGAAAAAAACTTGGCTGCCAAAGAAAATGGTAGAAGTCCTACCTTAACACTTGTGCTGGTGTCCACACCATAGTCCTGGTCGCTATATGTTATCTCTACAGGACCACGAACAACTTTAAATAGAAACTAGGTCTGTTACTATCTAGCTTGAGATATTCTATGTTACTAAACTAGCTCATGGTGTCCTAGTGTGCCATTAAAGTTTATAAAATCAAATCATAAAGTTGAAATCTCAATTGGGGTTCAAAATGATAAAAACTGGTGAAAAAGGTCTAATTTTCACTATGCCTAGTCGTTCTGGCAGTCTCCCTAGTTCGGTCTGTCGACAAACCAAGTCTGGTCGGCTGAATTTTTCCAAGTTTGGCCTGCAAGTCATATGAATCTGGCGTGTATAATTTCAAGTTTGGCCTATCGAACTAGGAAATTCTAGAATTTTCCAAGCATGGGTTTCGGCCTTTCTAAGCGCAAATCCTTATTTTAACCTGTTTTTCTCAGTTCTTAGGCATAGAAAACATTTATAGATGATGGAAAAACATTGTAGATACCTTTTAACACATTTAAACAAGATTTACACAAAGATTTTGAAAAATTCCAAAAAAAGAGAAAAATAGAAATCTTGATTCAAATTCGTTTTTCTTCAAACTAAGCTTAGATTCTAGTTATTTGAAGTTCCTCTTCCTTAGATTAAAGGTTTTCTAAGCTTAAATAAGCTTAGATTTCAAAATACAATAAAATTTGGAAAATTTGAAAAAGTTTGAGATTTTGAAAACTAACCTTGAATTTAAGCTTTGAATCACGTTTTTGATTGTCCAATCGAGTTACCAAGCTTCCAATCCCCTAAAAACTGAAGCTTGGGCTTGGTTTTGAAATCAAAATTTTTGAGAGGAGAAGAGAGAGAAAGAGAGGCAGAGTGAGAGAGTGAAACAAGGGAGAGAGAGAGAGAGTGAGAGAGTGAGTGAGAAAGAAAGGGAAAGGGAGAGATAAATAAGGAGAGGGAGAGTGCTTTGCCACAAGAAATCTCATGTAGCACACAGATTCCAAATGGGATATGTTTAGTATTTGATAAATTGCTTTATTTAAAAATTCAAAACACAAATGAAAATAAATTTAAAAAAATGATTTAAAATTAAATTGATTAGAAAATTATCACCAAATATTTAAGTTAAAGTTAAACCACAGTTTGGCTCACTAATACACCGTTTTACACACTAATAACATTTAATTAAATTCATGGGCATTACATCAAGATATTCGCATCTCGCAATAGCTGACTTACAGGGTGCACTGATGTGAAGTAGCTAATTGAGATATTTGACTAGTTTATAGATCTTTCTAGCGGCATCACCTTTTTTTATTTCTGCCATGTCCATGATAAGCTTGCAAAGCTAAATCAATTTTTTGTAAAGTTACCTTTGTCTCCACATTTCTCTCACTTTTTTTTTTCATGTTTGATCTCTATGTGAGTGCATGTGATTTTAATTGATGATTTATTTTCTTCTTGTGCTTTAATAATTACTTAATAGCATAATCCTTGCTACCAAGTTGAATTTTTTCCTTTTTCTTTTTATTTGTATGTTAATTTTCTTCAGTTTCTAGTATATATAATGAAATTTATATTGAGAGATTTTTTGTGTTGTTTGATCTACAAGTTCTTGATTTCTATATATAATGAACTTTATATTGAGAAAATATTTAAAGCTTTCATGAGGAATTAATTAGTGAGGGAGTTTATTGCATCCTTAAAAGTAGAAGCTAAACAATACACGATGCGTATGTTTATTTCTACCGTGGTGGAGTAGACGAAAGGAGAAAAATAAGAAATAAGTTTTGTGATTGATACATTTTAATTTTTTGAGATGAATTATTATAATGAGAAATTGGTCAAGAACAATTTTTTCGTCTTAAGTTTGTGATTTGTTTATTTGTTTGTGAACTAATTTTATAGGATTATGAATTAAGACATCATCTTTGCGGAGATATTTGTGATTAATCTTGTAAGATCTTATGTATCTACATAAATTGTGAAGCTGACTAAGTTTTTCTATTTCACCTACCAGTAACCAAATATTTTTTGCACTAACATAACAAAATTTAACAAGTTGATAGCATTCCTACCCCTTCCAAAGAGAAACTAGCAAATGTTGTTCATAGGTATTTATGTTAGAAAAACAAAGGAAAATGGCTTACCCTTAGTCTACCAACTTATGTTCTTGCCTAGATTTGATTGTGGTCTTTGTTTTTTGTTGTGTTAATCTTTATATTCATTATTAGAATTTCTTTTTTGGTTAATTTGGTGTCTTGAAATAACTTTTTATTTTTAAGTTGAAAATAAAAAAATAATAATAATAACTTAGTAGATTAAGAAGTAAAAAATAAGATAATCTATCATATTTTGCTATGGCATTTACTAGATTTTGTTCCAACAACCCATGTTAGTGATATGAGACAATGGGTAGTTTTTTATTAAAAATTAAAAATAGGATAATTTTGCAAATTTTGCTTTGACATCTACTAGATTCCACATTGCTGGCCCGTGCACAATAAAGACACTTAGTATTTTTTTTTGAAAATAAAATATAAGATAATTTAGTAGATTCTGCTTCGGCATCTACCATATTCCACTCCGCTGACCCATGATGGCAACTAGAGAGTTTTTTGTTTAAATGAGATATATGATAACCTGGTATATTCTGATCTGGCATCTACCATATTCTACTTTGGTGCCTTTTGCCAATAAGTGAAGGAATTTAGTACCTTTTTTTTAATGAAATATAAGATCATTTCATATATTTTACTTTGACATCTACTATATTCCATTCTAGCACCCTGTATTGGCGATTCGAAGGTGCTTGGAACTTTTTTTTTTAAAGAAAAAGATAGTTTAGTGTATTCCCTTCTAGCATCTATCAGATTCCATTCTAACACTCTTCACTAGCGACTGGAGGTATTTGGTATTTTTTAACAAAAATAAAGCAATCTGGTCGATTTTGTTACATCTACTAGATTCCATTCTAGTGCCCCCCATGGGTGACTGGTGGTAGTTTTTTTTTCTTCTAATAAATATAAAATAATATTGTAGATTTTTTTTTGGAATCTATCATATTCCACTTCTTCATGCTACCAAAAACTTGTTTGTTGGAATCCATAAGTATTCAAAACTATACAAGAAATAAAGTCCACTAGAGTGTAAATATCATTCTCATGGAGATTGTGCTTAATTTGCATAAATTATCGAAGTAGTCTTAACTATAGGATTATCTATTTTTCCATATGCTTCTACTTCTACCTACTTTGTGAAATAATTAGATGCTACTAGAGCATATATGTTTCCTTGCCAAGTTTTAGGAAAAATTTCAACTATATCAATTCCCTAATGCTATATTGGCCATGCATTGTAAACATTGTGTAGTTTCTCAAGCAAAATGTGAGTATTAAAGCATTTCAGGGTGCCAAGGAAAAGTACCCACCTTTGAAGAAACTAGCCCTGGCCTTGATCACATCGGCACAAAAGCTTTGTCTGTGTTTTCAAGGTCACTCTATCCAGGTGTTAACCAAGTATCACCTTCAATAGGTCCTTCATAATCTTGGAAATTTTTGGTTGGAAGTGAAGTCATCAGTGGAACTAGGAGAGTTCGAGATTCATCCTATTCCTCATACAACTATAAAGGCACAAGCCTTCGTAGACTTCATTTTAGAGTTTATAGAATCAAACTAGTTCACACCATCACCTGAAAAGGAACCATTAGAGGAACCTAGTTAGCCTAGTAGTAGTAATCGAAGTGGAAACTCTATGTCGAAGGATCCTTCAGCTTGAACGGCTCTTGTGTCAATCTTATCCTCATTTGTCCACACATATACAAGGCCGATTATGCCCTTTGATTTCAGTTGAAGGCTTCCAACAATGAGGCCGAGTATAAGGCATTAATTGTTGGGCTTGGCATTGTTCTCTAGATCGAAATAGACCACATACACGTCCATAGCAATTCAATGTTCATGGTTCAACAAGTGAGTGGTGGATTCCAAGGCTGAGAGGATAGGATGATTGAATACTTAAAGAAAGTCAAGGCACTGCTCATTTAGTTCAAAAGCTTCACAATCATCTAAATTCCATGGGCCAAGAACTTAGAAACCGATGCCCTTACTTGTCCTACTTCAAGACTTGCAACACCCCGAAATTAATTAAGTGTTATTAGAGTGTTAAATGGTGAATTAGTGTGCCATAATTAATATTTTAAACTTGGTTTGATCATTATGTGAAATTTCTAGATTTATGATATTTTGATTATTTTAGTGATTTTTAATTTCTCTTAATTATTTTTAATTGTTATTTTAAATTTTGAAACAAAACAATTTGTCAAATGACCAACACGTCCCACTTTGGAAAACCACGTGTGGTACATGGTATTGAAAACTGCCTCCCTTCTCTTTATAAATCTCACTCTCTCTCTCACTCTTCCTCACTCTCTCACTCGCTCATCTCTCTCTCCTCTCTCTCTCTCTTGGATTGTCTCACTCTCTCTCATTCTCTCTCTAAAATTTTGAACCAAAATTTGATTTCAAGCTTCGGGATTGTGGATTGAAGGCTCGGGAACATGATTGAGCAACCACAAACTCGATTCAAGCTTCGATTCAAGGTTAGTATCGAAATTTCAAAACTTTTTCAATTTTTCAAATTTTCTTCCATTTTGAAATCTAAGCATTTCTAAGCTTAGAAAACCTTCAATCTAGGTTAGATGAACTTAGATTAGCTAGAATACAAACTTGGTTTCATCAAAAATGGATTTAAATAAAGATTTTTCATTTTTCTTAAATTTTTCTCATTTTTGGATTTTTTCAAAAATTTTATTTAAAACTTGTTTTAAAGCATTAAAAAGTAATCTACTATGTTTTTTTATCAATTATGATGATTACCCATGCCTGAGAATTGAGAAAACAGGTTAAAATTGAAGATTCGGGCTCGGGGAAGTCGAGACCCGTTCATGGAAAATTTTAAAATTTTTCCAGATCGACAGGCCAAACTTCATGTTCGGCAGGCCGGATTCATTCGACTGGCAGGCCGAGCCTGGGAAACTTCGGCCGACCGGACTTAGATTTTTGACAAGCTGAACTGTACAGTTCGGCCGACCGAACTAGGGCGACCGGTAGGTCGACTGGGCATGGTGCAATTTTTGTGATTTTCATCTGTTTTCACTGTTTTGAACCCCAATTGAAATTCCAACCTTATAAAATGATTTTATAAACCCAAGTGGCATACTAGGACACCATGAGATGATTTAATAATCTAGGATATCTCGGGTTAGATACTAATAGACCTAGTTTTTATTTAAGGTTGTGCGTGGATCTGCGGAGCTAACATATAGCGGACCATGATTACGGTATGGGACACCGACACGAGTATTGAGGTAGGACTTCTACCCCTTCTTTGATAGCCAATTTTAAATGTTTTGGCCTCAAAGTGATTTTTAATAAAATGTTTTTCAATGATTGGTTGAAAAAAAAGGATTTTCTGTAACTGTTTTCCTAAACAGTAGATTGAGGTGTTTTCATAATAAACCTCATAATAAATGTTAATGATTATATTTGGTAAATAGAAATTTTAATTATAAAAAAAATTTATATACGGGCATGATGCCATATCAGAGATCGGGTCGTGTAGTGAACGACCTTGAGGGCAGGTCCCGAAACCTAGCTGGGCCACTACGATGGTGAATTACATATGGTTTGCCCAAGAAAGGAAAATGGTATTCTTTATAGTCGACCTATTTAAAATGTTTTGGTAAGATAAAGTTTTTGTTAAATTTCCATCTATTTAATTAATTACTTGTTCTAATTCGTTTTCTATGTCTTCATTCGATTTATGAAATTTCTTTTAAAGTTAAAAATTTTCAAATATAGTCCTACTGAGCCTTTCGCTCATGTTTTACTTGTTTTAAAATCTTACCCCATAGGTGGTTATCAGCTTAGGATCGGAGAAGGGTCCGCAGACCGGACTTGTGACCAATAGAAGACTTTGGGTAGGTTGTAATACAAAAATTCAAGGCATGTAAGAACTTAACTTTTCTTTTATTCTGGATAGTGGTTGTATTGTAATATTGTCAAATACTATGTGTGTACACAATATGTGGGCCAGTGGGACCCATACTCACTTCATCCCATATCAAATTGTTTTATTTGTTCGAATATTATAACTATTTGCTTTAAATGAACGATTTTAAAATTTTCACATTTTTATTTATAAATTGACTCTAAAACCTAAATTTTTATCTAAATTCTCACTTAATTAATTTAATTAATCTACCATGTCACCTCCCGTACTCCGGGGCGTGACAAGACTCGAGGACAATAGTTTGATATTGGCCCTTGTAGAGCTATTATCTGATCTAAGCATTGCAAGATCAAAAACTATGAATAAAGCAAACGACTAGACTAAGACGTGGATGGACCCGATCATTAAGTACTTGACTATGGCTAAACTACCCAAGAACCAAGATGTGTTAGACTCGAGGACAAAGTATCCAATGGAAGAAATCCATAGCGGGCTATACAACCACCATGTGGTGGTCAGTCATTGTCCCTTAAATGCCTCTAGCAGGGATGCTACTATTGAAAATGAGCACGCAATGAAATTTTAACATTTTTTAAAATTAAAACCTTATCCATAAACAAGTTATACATGCTATATATGTTAAATTAATAATAAATCTTTCATATCTTATACAATCAAAACTCCATTTTTGTTAGAAATTTGTTTGACAGAATTGCTACAAAGAATCATGTTTAGAAGAGCCTCAACCGACTATCTTTTTTGCTAGTCTCTATGAACTACTAGAATGCGAGTGGGCACACGTCATTTGATTTTCCTCTTGGTAACTTCTCCTCACAATCACAAGAGAATATAAGAATTACTATTCTCTATGTTGAACAATAATTTTTTAGAATAATGGAAACCTCTCAAGTGACCTATCATCAAAAACCATAGGAACACATATCTTATTTATAGAGGACAGATGAGGTCTCATTTTTATTAGATTAGGCTTCAAAATTCAAGTTTGGATCAAATCCTATAGCTAAAAATACATTTAACGTGGATCATTGATCTAGCAGGGGCAGTCGAGCACCCTAACCAAGGCTGTTCAACCAGGTTGACATGGCACACCCCTTGCCATGCATTTTTCTAGCTTCTAAGATCACCCAATCCACCCATTTGAACCAAATGGGTAGTTGTTACTTTATTTGACCCAGTTATTTTTGATAGAGTCTTTGTTTTAACCCAAATACCCAATATAGAAGTTATTTGATTAAAACAATCAGATACAAATAATCCCATATTCAAATAAAATCTATTTAAATATTTTAACATGTTTATCTTAAATTAATTCACAGAGTAATTCAAACAATAAAAAATAAAATCCAATTAACTAAATTTTAAGCCCCTTTAAGAATTAATATAAATTACTAATTTATAAAAAAAAAACACATTGTATCGCTACAGGAAAATATGTGAGCTAGCAAATGAGACCCGATGGACATATATAGATCAAGTTCCTATAATTATAAAATAGCATAACCCTGACATATGCATTTTATTAACTCTAAAGCTATTCCACTAAAAGCTTAAAGCTGTACTCTCAAACTATAGATAAATTAAGATACTCTAATAAGTTAACTGTTCAAGACATATCATTTTGTGTAACATCCCTTTAGGATATCCATAATCGGCTCAAGGATAAATTCTGTTTTACCTTCCTGGTTATACTTATCTTATGTTCCATTATCTCACCATTTGTATACTTAGTAATCATAACCAATACAAGTAGGTTACCATCTAGTTACACATATATATCCAAATGGTTGAACGTTCTAGTTTCCAATTTCAAGATAATAACTATAAGAGTATGTCATTAACTATATAAAAGAGCTATAGATTCCATATCAATGAATAATGAGTATATGTTACTCAAGAGTCATATCTTCAACATACCAGTATGTGTACCTTTGATTAATTCAGGATGTCATTCTTTGGTACATCAAAAGACACAAGTCAAGAATATAGACTTATTGATTCATTTTAAAGATGTAACCATATGATTGTCTACAGTGAAAACAAAATTATTAACTAAATCAATTTACCTTTAGTCTGGATCCAAAAAATATCACCAATGACAATATACAAATGTCTCTACTCATAGAGTCTCACTTCAATGACTAAGAAAGCCATATCCTATTAGGGATGTAGACAATATTACAATCTTAATATGAATAAAGTGCCAAACTTAATTCCCTCCATTGTAGGCCTTTTATTATTTAGACTATCACCTTAAGATTCATGTTATTCACATAATCTGTCCATCATATGCACGATCTTAAAAGTTTAGAAAGATAATCTTAGACTTTTGTTTGCTTATCATATATTCAACAGGAACGAATAGAGAGAAGGCATAATGATACATGGAATAATTAATTAACACTTTATTGATTAAAATTTTAAAAACAATTACAATGTTTATTCCTTAGGAGAACCTAGTCTAACAATCTCCCACTTACCTTAAGTGAGTAAATGTAACATGTTATGTATCCCCATAGTCTCTACATGCTCCTCAAAGGTCCTCGTAGCTAATATCTTCATGAAAAGATCAACTATATTATCTTTGGATGTGATCTAATGTGTAGCAATACGCCCATCCTCAATGAAGTCCCTTATCATATGATACTTCCGCTCTACATGCTTACTCATCTTATGATATCTTAATTCCTTGGTATTAACTAACGCTACACAGTTATCACAATATAGCATAATTGCCTTATCTATACCAGGAACTACTTCAAGATCCCCAAGGAATTTGCGAAGCCATATTGCTTTTTTCAGAGCATCACTAGTAGCCACATATTTGGCCTTCATCATTGAATTAGTAGCATAACCTTGCTTGATACGTCTCTAAATGACTGCACCTCCATTAAGAGTAAACACAGACCCAAAAGTTGATCTTCTTGAATCTAGACAGGATTAAAAATTTGAATCAATGTATCTAAGAGGTGTTAGATCCTCACTGGAGTACGCTAGCATATAACCTCTAGTCCTTCTCAAGTACTTGAACATATACTTGACTGTAACCCAATGGTTCAGTCTTGAATCCAACTGAATCAACTATCCTGACCACATAGCATATATTAGGTCTTGTGCAAAGCATAACATATATGAGACAACCCACTATCAAGCATAAGCCATCTTCTTTATGCATTCTCTTTCCCCATCAGTCCATGGACCATCCTTTTTAGAAAAAGTATCAGACGGTTGCCTACCTTTCTTGAAATTTTACAATTCAAACTTCTTGAGAATCTTATCTACATTTGAAGCTTGGAATAAAGCTATCATTTTATTCTTTCTATTTCAAAACATTTGGATTCCTAGAACATAATTAGCTTTATCCAAGTCTTTCATGACAAACTGCTTGGTCAACCAAATTTTGACGGATGACAACGCCCCTATGTTATTGCTAATAAGCAAGATGTCATCTATATAGAGTCATAGAAAAACCACTTTCTTATCCTTTATGTGTTTATAAACACAAGATTCATCCACATTTTGTTCAAAGCTATGTCTTGACCACTTGGTCAAGTCTTATGCTCTAAGAGTAGGAAGCTTACTTAAGCCTATAAATAGACTTTAGTAATTTGCATACTTTATTTGAACCCCTTTGGTTATACCATATATATGTTCTCATCAAGATGACTATTTAAGAATGTCATCTTGACATCCATTTACCATATCTCAAAATCAAGAAGAGCAACAATGGACAAGAGAATGTAGATGGACTTAAGTATGGCTACAGGCAAAAAGGTTTCCTTGTACTAGACTTTTTTCTTTTACATGTATCCCTTTGCTACTAGTCGCTTATAGGTTTTAACTTTCCATCTCCACCTCTCTTTCTCTTTAATCCCTCTTACATCCTACATGTTTTATCCCTTCAGGGAGGTCCACAAGCTCCCAAAATTGATTAGTCTTCATAGACTTTATTTAAGTGTTTATAGCTTCTATCTAGAGTTTTGCAACAACATTCTCTATAGCCTCTTTATAAGTGTAAGGATTCCTATTATGTTCAACCAGTTTAGCTAAGTAATTGTCACCATCAAACATATACATCTTGGGTTGATGCCTAACCATCCCACTGCGTCAAAGCTCCCTAGGTTATTGTTCAGTCAGTTTTTCTACATTGATTGGATCGATTTTCACTAGAACCGCTAGAGTGATGGTATCATTTGCTATCTCTTTGAATACCACTCTACTTCAATGCTTAAAGTTGATCATGTAACTTTTCTAAAGAAATTTTGAATTCGTTGAAACCAAAACTTTATTTTCTTTTAGATTATAGAGATATCCAAACTTTTGTCCCTTTTGGATACCTTACAAACATGCAAACCTTTAAATATACTTTCAACTTATTTGCTTCCTTATCCAAGACATCAAGACATCCCTATATGCAAATATAATATAAGGATGTCTTCCTACCTATCCACAACTCATGAGGAGCTTTAAGAACCGATTCAAAAAGCACATTGTTTAAAAAATAACAAGTAGTTTATAGGGCATATTACCAAAATGGTAATGGCAATGTTGAATAGCTCAATATGAACCTTACCATTTCTATCAAGGTCCTATTTCTTCTTTCTACCATGCTATTCTACTGTCGAGTGCCAGGCACAATCAACTAAGATTAAATCCAATTCTCTACTTAGTGTCTTAAGAACTCATCGGAGGTGCACTCTTTGTTAGACATGGTGCCCTAAGAATTATGATTGTTTTTTATTATTCATATATCAAATGTTCTCCTCTTTAGTTCATTTCCATTGAATATATGATTAGCAAACAAAAGTCTGGGATCATCAGTCTAAACCTTTTAAGATTGTGCATATGATGGACAAATTATGTGGAAAACATGAATCTTAAAGGTGATAGTCTAAATGATGAAGTCTGTGATATAGGGAGTAAAGTTGGGTGCTTTATTCATGTGAAGATTGTTATATTGCCTATATCTTTGATGAGAGATGACTTGTCTTAGTCATCAAAGTGGGACTCCATAAGTAGAAACATTGCTCTATTGTCATAGGTGACGACATATTGGATTAGGACAATAGTTAAATTGATTTTGATTTATAATTCTATTTGTTTAAATTAATTCACTTTAGACAATCATATGTATTATGTCTTAATACTGAAATGAATGAATAGGCTTGTATTTTTGACTTGTGTCTTTTGATGTACTAAAGAGTGACATACAGATTTCATGATGGTATGTATACCGATACGTTGGAGACATAATTCTTGATTAACGTAGACTTGTTATTCATGGATATAAAATTCATAGCACTTTTGTAGAATCAACGATATTCTCTTATAGGTATTATCCTATAATTGAAAGACTAGAGCATTTAACTGTTTGGATACGTAGGTGTAATTGAATGGTATACTATTTATAGATAGTAAGTATTCCAATAGTAAGATAATGGAACATAAGATAAAAATAATCAAGAAAGTAAAACAAAATTTATCCTTAAGCCAATTATAAATATCCTATGAGGATGTTACATATCATGATATGTCTGAACGATTACTTATTGAAGCTTCATAATTTTATATAGTTCAAGAGCGGTGCTCTAAGCTTTTAGTAAAGTAGTGTTAGGGTTAATAATTATAAAATATATGTATTTAGGATATGTTATTTTATAATTATAGGAGCTTGATCTATAGTGTCCATCAGGTCCTTTTTGTTAGCTCATAATAGTTCGTATAACTATACGACATTTTTTTTTCTACATATTGGTGACTTATGTTATTTATTAGATTGGCAAAAATTCATGTTAATTAGATTTAATAATTTATGTTGGTTTATTGGTTGAATTAATTTTGTGAATTAATTTGAGATAAACATGTTGAATTATTGGGATATATTTTATTTATATAGGTTTATCTATATATGACAATTTTAATAAGATAACTTATCTATTAGGTTATTTGAATTAAAATTATGGCTCTATAAAGAATTCTTGGCTTCAATAAAATAGGATTTATCTAATTGGTTGAGATTGGATAGATCATATAAGCCTAAGGAGCTAGATTTTGAATTTGATTCAAAGTCCATGATGACATGGTTGACCGCATTATATAGGGCACTGTCGATTCCGCCTAGAGAAGGAGAAAATGTGTTTCACGCGTTTTTACTCTAAAACTGATCCAAACTTGAATTTTGAAGCCTAATCTAATAAGGACCCAGAATCTGACCACTATGTAGAAGGAACTATTTTTAATTGCTCCTCAGATCATTTGAGAAGTATAGAGTGAGTTTTCTAGTGAGAAAAACTCTAAAAATCCTAGAGATCTATTGTTCAACATTTAGAACCTTAGCTCTTGGTTTTTCAAGTAGTTAGAAGGAGAGTCACTCGGGGAAAAACAATACGACGTGCAACCACCGACACTCTAATCGTGGAAAGAGAATAGCAAGGAAGACCAATTAGTTGAGGCTCTTCTAGAAAGTCTTGTAGTCGGAATTTTCTGCTGTCTTTGGTATACAAAGGTGGTATATAAGATTTGTTTTAATTTATGTACTTATAATGTCGAACTTATTATTTGGAAAAGACTTTAATTTAAAATTTTTTAAAATTCTGCTGCATATCATTTTCTAACTATTGATATTAGAGCCGTGGTTTTATGATGACTTTAGGGTTTGTGATCATGTTATATACATAAATTACGTAATCTTATTCTCTCCTATACTTTAATTATATTTTTTAAAGATTTGACACTCTAGGGTTTCTATATAATTAAATGTTATTGTGAGATTATCTGGTGGATGTTTATTAATTAATTATGGTTAATTAAAATTCTATTTTAATTATTATATTAATTAATTAATTTTGCTGGTTATGGTTCCTTAGAGGTTAGAATGTGTACATAGGTTTTTCATGTAATTAGATGATGTTCTATCATCATCGTCTAAGATTTATTATTTTAATTATGGTTTGTAATATTTGTATTAAAATAATTATTTGAAGTGAAGATGGATTTAAAAGATAAAGATGATTGCAATTATATGTGTTTTTTTTTTTTGTGTTTATAAATTTTTATGTTTTTGAATTGTTGAAAAATAAATTAAAAATTGCTTAAAAATTATTTTTACAAAAGTTTGAAAAACGCTGGTTTAGTGTTGATCAGCAAGCCAATTACTGAGTACCAAAAGGCCAATGGTCGTAGACCGATAGTCTGGTGGTCACAGACTAGCAGGCTGATCAACGAGTAGAATCATTTTTTAAAATAGTGCGTTTTTTGGTGCAATTGTTATTTTTGTTTTTTGAGATAATTCTAAGAAACATAAAATTTTAT
>CAMOHE010052489.1:4131-39971 GCA_946598075.1 Artocarpus hirsutus | reverse complement strand
ATTAAAATCTATTTTTAAATAAATGTGATTTATTTTTAAATTTAGATTTAGATATATATATATATATATAGTTTTGAACCAAATCTTTTATATATATTAGATTTGATTATATATTAATATATATATATATAAAAGGAATACGTAAACATTTGTTTACGATTTTAAATATATATAAGATTTTAAAATATATTAATATATATATGTATATATAAAGCAAAAAAAAAAAAAAAGGAAACGTTTTACGTTTCATGTAAACATTTTCCTTCTTTTATATATATATATATATATATATGTTATTAAATCACGGTTGACATGATTAAAAAAAAAAAAGAAGAAAGGAAAGGGAAAGTTAAAAGGTTACAACCTTGTAAAATATATCCTTTCTCCATATGTTTGATATGATGATTATTTTCACATTGAAAAGTCAATTGAAAAGTAACTAATTGCTCAGATATAAATAGGGAGAGATAACAGTTATCTCAAGAGTTTTTCATTCACATAACTTTTGCAAAATACTCAGAGAGAAAAACTGAGAGTTCTTCTCTGAAAAAAAAGGTCTGCTATCTCATGTGTTGAGTACATAGCAGATTTAGAAAAGTGTGAGGAAAATTCATTCTTGTAGTTTGACGCCCACTCATCTTTTCATTGGTGTGGAGGCTTGGATTGGAAGATCGTGGTGTCAAAGAGAAAAGCTCGGATACCCTGATAGTCTTCAAAAGGTTTGTAAAATTCCTAAAGCTTTCTATTATTAATTAAAATTATATATCTATTCCCGATGAACAAAGTTTTTAGAAAATTTTTGTTTGTCAACGATCTGCCTCTTCCGCTGCGTTTCCTATTTTAATTCCAACATCATCATCCCTTCTCGTCATTGTCAGAGTCCACCAACAACTTGTTGTCCTTCATTTGCGACCTATCCTTCGTCCACAATTTGTCAAACTCTTTGGCGATGATGCTGACAGCCATGAAGGAGATTGCACAGCTCACGCAACCTTAACAATGCTCACAATGGTGGCTAATGGCTGATGGCAATGGCTCACACAATTCCTCGAGGCTCTACGATTTTTTTTCTGGCTTATGTTTTAGCAAACTTTTATTTTTATTTTTTGAAATAGATTTATTTATATTGAATCAATTGATTCACCACTAAATACAATATTTACTAGTTGGTGATGTGCAAACATTGTTTCAATAAAACCTTGTAAATCCATGTATTTACCGACTGCTAATGATGCCAGTATGGTCCAGTCAATCCTTGTAAAATCTATGTGTTTTCTTGCAAATATAGTATTTATAGCCTAGTGATGGCACTGAACTCATTCTGGTAAATCTTTGTATTTATTGGTAAATAAAAATATTTACTAGTAAATATCATATTTACCAATGGTGTCGTTCTAAATAATTGGTGAAAATATGAGTATTTATCAATCAATAAGCTATTATACTAGTTGGCGAAGTTGTCAGCACTAGTAGTATCTGCATTTACCAATAAATACGGTATTTATGTACTATTGGCTCTAGCTCTAGCTTCATCATGAGTGAGGGAGGTATCAGCTAAAGAAAGAATAAGGGAAAGATGAAGATTGGAGGAAGGGAGGGGTACGTTTTGCGTATGTGTGTGTAGCGGGGGTTGTAAAGTATATTAGTATGATACATTATTTATAGCGCCTTAACCCCTATGGGGTTGATGTAACGCTCTTGAATTTTAAAGTAAGGTTAGTTATGTTAAGTTCAATTATTAAGTGTGACAGTGTAATTTTTGTCGTTAATTTTAGTCATTTGAAAATTTCATTGTAGTTGTTAAATTTAAAATTTTGATTTTTAGTTTTAAAATAACAAATGATATTTTTATCCTATATTTTTCCCATAATTTCAAAAATGCTCTTGACCCCTTTTATTTCTCTCACTTTTCTCTCTCTTCCTCATTTTTTTTCTTTTCTTTTCTTTTCTTTTCTTTCCTTTTTCTTTTCATATTTCATGCTCTCTCTCTTTCTTCCTCTCGCTTGTAGCCCTCTCTCTCTTTCTTTCTCTCAAAAATTTTGATTTCAAGCTTCATTCTCACAGATATGAGTAAGGATTGAAGTTCAAATTATCAAGTTTTTCATCCAAAAAGGCCATTAAAGGTTAGTTTTTTCTTTTTCTTAAAATTTCAATGTTTTATTTTCAATTTTTCAAATTTTCTTTGATTGTTGAATCTGAACTTCATTGAGCTTAGATAATGTTTAATCAAGCTTATAGGACTTGTTTTGCTATGAATCTAAGCTTTATTTGAACAAAAATTGATTTAGTCTAGTTTTTACATTTTTCTTAGATTTTCAAATCTATTGTGAAATTGAGTTTAAATTTGGAGAAAATGATTTAAATTTGTTCTATTATGATTTTTTATACTTTCTATATGATTTTTATGCCTTGGGATTGAGAAAACAAGTTTTAATTTAGATTTTTGAGCTTGAAGAGGTCGAGACTTGAAGTCTCGGGTCCCCAGATTTTGCCCATTTGACAGGCTGAACTTGATCTTTGATATGCCAGATTTAAAAAATTTGGTAGGTCGGATTCATATCTTCAGCAGGCCGAACTGTAGCAGTTCGGCAGGCCAGTCTGGATGTTCAAAAGGCCAAATTGTGTGGATTTGATAGGCTGGTTTATGGTGTTCGTCGGCCGACTGGGCAATATGAAATTGTATTTTAACCATAGTTTTTAATGTTTAATGATTCGGAAATGTTTCAAAGAGGATTATGATTTTGGGTTATGATTATTTTGAGTCAAAAGGCACACTGATAATTAAATTGATATAATAATATTTGTTGAAAGTGATTTCTGATTTTAAATGCAGTTTTCAAGGTTTTGAATGTATATGGAGCATACGTTAGATTTAACTTGGAGCTTACATTATTGGAATTTCAAATTAAGGTAGGATATTTCTTTCCCTTTCTTTTATAGCCCTTTTTAAACTGTTTTGGCCAAATGTTTAACCTTTTGAATGATTGATGAAAATAATTTCTGTTTTTGATTTTGAAGAATTGTATTTTTATATTATTTTTTATTTCCAAAAACCGTACGATGGTATTTTATCAAATTTCATTGAAGTAAGTATTTATTGATTTTTGTTAAGATCTTGAGATTAGTTTATGAATGATATTTTTATCTATAACTGTTATTTTAAAATAACTTGTTTTTAACTAATTATCCTACTGAGCCTTCCGTTCACATTTTTCTATTTTAAAAATACCCCTTCCAGGTTTAAAGAAGAAGGATGGTCCCAGGATTGAAGCCTAGCTCTTTGGGTAGAAACGGTATTTTTTATGTAACTATGGTATGATGCGTGTATGTACGACTTGTCCCGATGTCATTGTTGATGTCACTTTCGTCTTTGTGAGTCCCACCGTGTCATTTATTTCAAAGACAATTTTCAATATTTTTGTATTATTATTATTATTATTGATGTTATTTGTATTTTATTTACTTACCCACCTTCATGGTAAACATCTACGTGATGGTGAATGAGGATAAAATCTCGGCCCCATCTTCGTGGCATTCATGTGACGGTGACCGATGATATTATTTATTTTTTCTATTTCACTTTAATTTTTTTTATCTTCTTTATCTAAAACTACTGACCCCGACCCTGGGGCGTCACAGTTGACCTAATGGGACCCCTGACATAATCTGGTCTTTTATTTGTTGCTTATACGTACTCTCTTCTTTGAGCACCTAGTGACCCTCAGGGAGTTCTTCGCGTCTCCCACCACTTGAATCCAAAACCTAGCAGTGAGGTCTTACGTTCAAGTGTTTGGGGACGCGAAGAACTCTTTAAGGGTTACTAGGAGCCCAGAGGAGGCAATACGTATAAGTAACAAGTAAAAAACCTAGCTATGCTAAGCTCCTACTAGGTGGACCCCATGGGAGTTGAGGCGTTACATAATTGATGTACTAAAGTATATCATTAGTATAGTGGAGTTTGTCATTGATAAACTATATTTGATTTATTATATATTTAATATATTATGGAAGTTCATCGGTGATTAACTTCAATATATTTTTGATAAACTCTAGTTTGTTATTGATAAAGTATATTTGATTTACAACGATAGATTTGTTAAAAATAAAGGAAGCGTTTTTTTCCAAAGTCAAAATAATCTTGTAGATTGCCGATAATAATCTGTTAGCTTACTCTCACACAAGTGATGTGGAAGAAGACTATTGTTTCTCGAAAGTCAAAATAATATAGTAAATTACAGATAATAATGTGGTATATTATTGATAATAGGTGACATGTGAAAAAGAAGACCGGTATACTTGTTTAAAAGACCTGTATACTTGTTTAAAAATAAAAAGAATCTTATAGAACATCGATAATACTCTACAACATTACTGTTGGAAAAGACCCGTGATATTTGTTGGAACAGTTGAAAAATCTAGACAAAAAACCAATGATAATACATGTGATTATTAGCTTGTAATTGATGATAGACGATTGAAGATAGCGACAAATCACAAATGGCGGTCGATCGTCAGCAGTTTTGACAAGTCACGTAAGAAGAAATGTAAAACTTCAATATAAATTGTAAAATTCCGAAGCCAAACAGCATTTATGGAAATTTTCAAGTGTACTCTTTTTTTTTATAAATTTATTTTATGAGTTGTAAGCAGTCAATATTAAGCATATATATTTTTTTAGTTAGTTTCAACAAATAAACCATTGTTTACTTCTATGGCCAGTAAATAAGTTTAAATGTCCTTTTAACTAGTGGTTTATCGATTATTTAATAAACATATATGCACAAATTCCAATTCGGGTCGAAGAAATAAAACAACAGTTATTTTGTTTTTGGTCCCCAAAGAATTAGGGTTGTCCTATTTCGACCTTTCACACTCTAAGTGGTACAAATTTGACCTTTGAAGTTTCAATATGCGACATTAATAGATCTCTGTCTCCAAAGTGTTAAATTTTTGACAATTTGTGCATACAACAAGCTAAAATGTAAAATATATATATATAGACACATACATCTTCTTTCACTTGTGGGAAAGGAAATTTTAGATTTGGCAAAACCACATTGATTTTCAAATATGAGTTGACATATCAATTTTAGTAAACACAAGCAATTTAGGTAGTTTTGTCTTCAACGACTTGTTGCCTATATATCATGTACATCTTATGTGCATGAATTGTCAGATATGTAATATTTTTGAGACTGAAGGACTGTTGATGCTTGCCAGTAAATGACGGCGATTCAACACTACGTGCAGCTGCACACGGTGTTTGAACAGCTCTTTCTTGCTCGTCTCGACCTGCTTGGACGTATATGCAACAAGAGGAGGGACGCTTCGGAGGTAAGGGGGGACACCAGTAAGGTACCGAATAAGGGCTCTCCGACGCTCAAGGCAAGCGCTACTCGGTAGAGAATGGGAGCTAGTTAGTTGGGAAGGAGCATGTTTGCCTCAACCTATAGTAAATGAGCTCTATTTATAGGCTGCCACTTGAATTGGGTGTTAGGTGGGTTTTACCCACAACTCATGTGTCACATCAAGGCCTGTCAAAAGGCAGGTGACATGTATCATGACCCCTGTCAGTGGATTAGCCTCCATCTAATGGCAATAATGTGGCCATCTGTTGGCTTTTCGTGGTGAGTGCCCACCTGTTTGTAGGCTCTGACAATCTAACCCGAGCAGGTGTCAACCTGAGGAGGCGATCGCATGTGTTGTGGCCCAAACGACCCTAAAGAGCACTTTGGATAGACGAGTCGAGCTTATGGGGGTTTGAGATTACGCTCCCAGTGAATGTCGCCGAGCACATTTGCCGACCATTAAGATGCCGAGCTCACCCCCAACAGTAGCCCCCTAGTGCACCTAGTCGGTGCTCAGCTGGGTGGACTGTGCCATTGAGGTTAGCTTAGGTTGGCCCTCAGCTGATGTCCCAAGGTGACAAAAGATGAGAGGTCATGTGATGAAGCTCGAAGGGACATGTGTCAACACACGATTGGGTATCTCCCTGACGGGTGTAATCATTGTGCCTCTTCGTTTCCTATGCACGAGTTTCATGCCTGAGTCATAGCTATAAATAGGAGTCAACTCCCCGTTATTTCAGCGTGTAAATACGACCAGACTTCATGAATTTCAAGCTTTAGCTGTCGAGTTGTAGTTTGTGACCTGAGGACTTTAAACTTTTCCCAAGCTTTTACAAACCCGAGTAGGTAATTTTCCCAAGAAGTATATTTAAAAATGAGTAATCTTAATGACTCTTAAAATGTGAACATCTCCTAGTCGAACAGCCACACCAATGCCGACTAGCTAATGACGGTCAAAGTTGACATTGAGGAAATATCTTTGGAAGATGACGGAGCGGTTCTACCGGTAGAGATCTTGAGGCTCAGTGCCGAGATGGCACTTGAGTAAGAATTCTTGGATATGATTGATGGAAGGTTCTCGTTAGGCCATGCAAGGGTGAAGACCCATACTTCAGGGTAGCTGCCGCTGGCACATCTTGAGTTATAGCCTAGGAACGAGCCAGCTTGGCAAGCCTCTGAAGTGCCAAGTACCTCGAGTCGAGGTGCTGACGCTTCTACCCTAGTGGCGAGCCAGGTAACCATGGATGCCTCTGTCGAGGTTCAACCAGCTGAGGATAAGGAACCTGAGGAGGCTACTGCCAAAGATGAGGATACCAAGGAGAAGCTCATCACCACTAGGGTTCATGGTGTCATGGCGTATAGGAGTTCTCGGCCCAACCAAACCCAGTGGTTAGCAGTGGGATATAGAAGCATGCTAATTCAATTCTAGCTTGATACATTGCATCGAGAATACAACATCTTGGATGGCGTTGCGCTCGCTTTGCACAGGGATAGGGACTCACCTTTGAACCCGCCCAAAGGCTACATCATCCTATACGCTGAGTTCTTTAGGGCTAGGCTGCATCTCCCTTTTCATCCTTTTCTTCACCGGGCACTAAACAACCTGAATGTATGCCCTACCTAGCTCAACCCAAACTGTTACCATTTGATGATCGGGATGTACGTGCTTTGTAGGTACTATCGAGCAACCGAGATGTCATGGGAGGCCTTCAAACAAGTGTACAAAATGAAGAGGCTTCCCCGATAGTTAGGATGGTATTACTTCACCGGCTTTAAGAAGGATTTCATCTTAGGTAACCTTGACTCTGACATGTTATGAAAATTTGAGTGGTTATACGTCAGGGGGAATTACTTATTCCGAGCCAATGAAGTTGTTCCCGAGGATCAAGAAGTCTTGACTAGGTTTGAGCAGGGCCACGTTTGATTGAAGAGACCATGGGCTTTGAATAAGAACATCGAGGTAGTGGAGGATTTGTACAGCAAGCCCGGGTCTACTCGGGAACAGTCATTCCTCCTTTGGAAGACCAACCTCTCCTGCTATGGTTAGTTTGGGGAGTCCAACTTAAAAAATCCCCACCAAAATGTTCCACCTACCTAGTCAACCGGGCAGGTTACAATAGCAAGGCCAATCGCCATTGACAACCTGGGGCCAAGCACCAACCGATCTAGGTGGTCTATGAGGGAGCCATCATCATCTAGTTCCAAGAACTCATTGAGTGGCTCCTTTGATCTGGGGCCACCTGTGGTAGACAATGACCTCAAGGACATGATTCGACGCTTATATCCATAGCTCTAGCTTTGGATCAGCAGTAAGCTCTAAGTTTGTTCTTCCCTTTTTTTTGTCCTGCCAAGCTCATCTTGACTTGATTTCTCATTTTAGATATGTCTCTTCGACAAGTCTCCAGAGAAGAGCAGTAGAGGATGATGAAAAATCTCCAGCGTTCAAAGAGGAAAGGCATGGTTGGTCCAAGAGAAAGAGGACCTTGAGGATGGAGCAACCTCGCCCCGTAATCTAGCCTGTTGCCCTACCTTGGCCTCTTATAAGGGCGGTAGCCTTGTCTAGCCAGGACCCACCATCGGCTATCATGACAGCCATGCCACCACCACCAACGGAGCCACTAAGGAGGCCTCGAAACACTCACTACCTAATGATTGAAACCATCAGGGAGGCCATGCTTAGGGACTCGTTTTTTGAGAGTCTCTAGAAAGAGACCTTCTCGGATTTATTTTAGGTTGCCTTTCGTTCCTCCACCAAGGTACATTGAGTCTGTATACCGAGCTCCTTCTGACTTGGAATTTTCTTTGTCCTAACCACTCCTTTTCTTCAGGCTTGTGTACTACTAGAGATGGCCAATTACTTTGTAGCCTCGCCGGTAGTGTAGCCTAAGCACCTAAGGCATAGGGTAGTGTATCCTCGTTAGTAAAGTTTTTCCCTAATCATCCAATACCAGGCCAAGCTATTGCATATCCGGTGTGTTTGTTCTCGATCATTGAGCAATTAAGCTGTGGTCAAGTATCGGATGATTAGGTCCATCCAAGTGGTCTCTCATTCTTTCGCTACACCAGTCTCTTCTTTGGTGATGCTTGGCTCTACTAATCACTCAACGGGGACCGATGTAAGCTCACTTCTTTGGTGATACAAGGGCATTCTCGATGGAGGGAGTGCTCTGTGCACGTCGGTAAATTTGGCAATAAAATCAACTAGGGCTTGTGCCTTTATGGCCATTCTTAGAACAAAGTGAATATCATACTACCCGAGCTCCATTGACCACTTAGCCATCCATCTAGATATCCCCAGACTTTAGAGAACTTATCATGAGAGGTATTTGGTTGGGACACGGATGGTGTGACTTGGAAAGTATGGCTGTAGCTTTCGTGTAGAGGTGACGAGGCTAAAGGCAAGTTTTTCAAGCAGAGGGTACCTCTCCTGGGTGCCTTGGAAAGCATGGCTTGTGTAGTAGACAAGTTTCTGGACACCATCTTCTTCTCAAACAAGGATCGAGCTTATGGCCTTCTCTAACACAACTAGATAGGCAAATAATATTTCTCCCAATAAAGGTTTAGATAGGATAGGGGGTGTGGCCAGATACCTCTTGAGGTTTTGAAATGCTTTTCACACTCTCCACTCCACTTAAACCTCCCCTTAAGCACCTAAAAAAATAGATGACACTTGTCAATAGATTGGGATACAAATCTAGATAGAGCTGTTATCATGCCAGTCATCTTCTACACCTCCTTAACTGTGCGAGGAAAATGCATGTCGATCACAGCTTAGGCTTTAGCTAGGTTGACCTCTATCCCCTTTTGGTTCACCATGAACCCAAGAAATTTTCCCAAGCTAACCTTGAATACGCACTTGGCTGGGTTGAGATTTATCCCGTACTTTCATAGAATATCAAAGCTTGCTCAGAGGTTGACAATGTGGTCCGCTGCCTGGATTGATTTGATGAAAATGTCATCCACGTATACCTCAATGGTCTTGCCAATCAGCCGAGCAAACATCTTGTTCACCAGGTGCTAGAAGGTTGCTTTGGCATTTTTCAATCCAAAGGGCATAACCACATAGCAGAAGAGCCCTTGGTCGGTGGTGAATGCGGTCTTGATTTGATCTTCCTCGGCCATCTTGATCTAATTGTAGCTGGAGTAGGCATCCATGAAACTTAGTAGCTCTGTCCGACTGTCACGTCCACGAGCTGGTCTATCCGAGGAAGTGGAAAGCAGTCCTTGGGGCAGGCCTTGTTGAGGTCAGTGTAGTCGATGCAGACCCGTCATTTCTCGTTGGCTTTCTTGACAAGAACTACGTTCACAAGCCACTCTAGGCACGTGACTTCTTAGATAAATCTAGGCTTCATTAGATTTTACACTTCCTCATTGATAGTGACAAATCTCTTTGGGTTAAAAGCCCTCTATTTTTGGATGATTGGTTTGTGCTTAGGCCGAACATTTTCATAATGACAGATGACGGTGGGGAAAATACCGGGCATGTCGTCATGAGACCATGCAAATACATCTTGATATTTCATTAGGAACTTCTCTAGGTCGGCCTGGATCTTAGACCTTAGCTAAGAACCGAGTTGGACTATGCAGTTAGAATGATCAGGGTCCAAATTATATGACATCAAATCCTCCACTAGCGTGGCTCTTACCTCTTATTTCGAAAGCCAAGGATCCAAATCAGACAGCATTTTTGGCTTCTGCTTGGTGGGGTGCTGTATTGCGTCGACTTTGTATATAGCCGAGACATTCAATTGCCAAGCAGAGGCCACATTAATAGCATTTACATAGCAGTCTTGGGAATCCTTCTATCACAATTTGATGACCCCGATCCCATTCTTCATTGGGAATTTCATTGCTAAATGGTAGGTGGAGACCACAGCCTTTAGGGTGTTTAGGGTTGGATGCCCAATAATTATGTTTGGTCGAGATGGTTTATCGATGATGAAGAAGTCGACAATATGTGTTACCCGAGTTGCCCCCTCTACGAAGGTGACCAGTAGGCCAACCTTTCCAACAACTTGAACGCACTCTCTACTGAAACCATATAGAGGTGTCTGGATTGGGATGAGGGTAGCATTACTAATCTTCAGCTTGCATAGGCTTGCTAAAAAATGATATCAGCTAAACTGCCATTGTCGATTAATACATGCCAGACGATGTTGTTGGCGATCTATAATTCACACATAAGCACATCATTGTATGGATGAACAAGTTTACGTGCCTCTTCCTTGATGAATGTGATTGAAATGTCTTGTTATCGACAAATCTTGTTAATGTGCTCGGACACCTTCATAAGTTCGCCCCTCTCGGCTAACCAAGCTTCCCGGGCAAAAGCTCGCTGCCCACTTGAGCTATGCCTAGTAATAGGCCCAGCGAAGATTGTATGAACAATATTCAAGGGTTTTGAGGCTTTCCTACCTTCGTTGAATAGTCAAGCCTATGCGTTCCTGGTCTACTAGTTGTTCCTCTTGACTATAGAACTAGGAGTTAAGACTCGCTTAACGAATCCCCACAAATGTCCATCTTAGACTAGCCTTTCGATCTAGTCCTTGAGCTAGATACAATCACGAGTGTTATGTTCCACATCTTTGTTGAAATTACAGTACTTGTTTTGGTCTCTCTTGGCTTGCTCCCCTTCAACTTAGGCGGGTCTACCAATAGATCCCTATCACTCACCTAGGCAAGTACTTCGTCGATGTTGGCGACCAAGGGTGTGTAGCTCTGAAACTTCCTGGCCAACATTTTTGTCTTCTCAATCTTCTTCTCCTTCTTTGGCCTCTTGCTCTACTCGACACTCAGCTGCTTAGGTGTAGATTTCTGTTTCTTCTCTTTCTTGTTGCCGCTACCACTACCTTCTTCTCGACAGCTCTTCATGTATTCGGCCACGTCAACATACCTCTAGGCATAGCTAAGCATATGAGAAAATGTACTCAGCTACTCAAAAGCTAGCGACTAGGTTAATTTCTCATCTCAAAGTCCCTCAATGAAAGCATGTTTCAAGGTCTGATCTTTAATGTGTCTCACCTCTGATGCTACTTAGGTGAAACAGTTGATGTAATCTTTGACATTGTCGTCCCCTTGATTGATAGCGTAGAGGTGAGTTTTTTCCTTTCTTTTGGTCCTAGTCATTAAGAAAGCAGAGGAAAATGCATTTGATAGTTGGTAAAAAAAGGTAATGGTCCCTGGCTCGATCCTCCTAAACCATTACCGAGCTAGACCGTTTAATGTAAATGAAAAGGCTTCACACATAGCTACTTCACTAGCGTTCTAAAGAAGCATGTGTCCTCTGTAGAGCTCCACATGCTCGTCTACGTCTATTGTCCTATCGTAGGCCTTGGTTTGTGAGACCTTAAACTTTTGCGGCATGGGAGCCTGCATAATGTCGTCAGTGAACGACAGGTCCTGCATGCCACCTTCATTAAGTCCAAACCTATTATAGCAGATCTGGTCAATTTGGCACTACAGCTCTTGGAACTAACGACTATTGGTATCTTCGGGTAGTTCCACTCTAGACGGGGCACCACCCTTAACCTTATCGCCAACATTGGGTTGTCAGTCCTGCTAAAATTCACCTTGATGTTTGAGCCGATCAAAATTAATGCTTGGGGGCCCTACGGTGATTGTCTTCTGCCTCCTTGAGGGCAAAGTCGGCTTTCTCTGACAAGTCTATTGCTAGCCAAGACTCCTTTTGTGGATTGTTTAGAGTGCTCAAAATTGACTTCATTTGGGTCTTTGGCCCCCTGTCCTACTTAACCCCCAGCTTGGTCTGCCTGGGCTAAGGGAAGGAGGACAAGAGCCGGTTGACGCTACACTTGTTGCAACACAAGTTGTTGCATGAGTATCCAAACAGCATTGGTGAGTTCTCAGATTACGTCTTGGGTGACCGGGTCATTTACTTGTTTGGCCCTAGTCACGCTGCCCTGGCCCTTGGACCCAGATCTTGTAGCAAGGGGGCATCCTCATGGTCTGTTCGGGTTTAGGTTTTGGTTTTGGGCTTCACCCGACCCCTCCTATCAGGCACCCTCATCCTAGGTATTGCCTCTTGTTACCATGCTTTGGTCGCAAGGTGAGTTGTGGCTAATGATCTTAAGTGAAGGCATAGGGGCCCTCCTTTTAGCACTAAAATGTTGATGCTTACCAGTAAATGGTGGCGATTCAACACCATATGCAGCTGCACATAGTGTTTAGATGGCTCTTTCTTGCTCATCTTCGCCTGCTTGGACATACCTGCAATAAGAGGAGGGATGCTTTGAGGTAAAGGGGGACACCAATAAGGTACCAGACAAGGGCTCTCTGACACTCAAGGCAGGTATTGTTCGGCAGAGAGCAGGAGCTAGTTAGTTGGGAATGAGCACATTTGCCTCGAGCTATAGTAAATACGCTCTATTTATAGGCTACCACTTGAACCGAGTATTAGGTGGGCTTTACCCACAACCCATGTATCACTTTAGGGCCTATTAGAAGGCAGGTGGCATGTTTCATGGGGCTGATTAGCCTCTATCTAACGGCAAGAATGTGGCCATTTGTTGGCTTTTCGTAGCGAGTGACCGCCTATTTGTAGGCTCTGACAATCCAACCCAAGCAGGTGTCTAACCCGAGGAGGCGATTGCTTGTGCCATGGCCTAGAGGACCCTGAAGAGCACCTTGGATAGACAAGTCGAGCTTATGGGGCTTCGAGATTATGCTCCCAGTGAATGTTGCCAAGCACATCTACTAACCATCGGGAATTGGCTCCTCAACGTGTGGCACCGAGCTCTTCCCCAACAAGGACTATTGTTATAAATTGAAATTTTAGAGGATAAATCTTTGCCATTTAGAATATTAAGGGCCAAAGTGGGTTGATGATAATCTCTTAGGGGCCAAAAATGAAAATAACGTAAATTAGTCATGAATAGAGACTTTGTGTTATGGATGTCCTACCATTTGTGCTAAAAATGAAATTTAATTTTACAAATTACTATAGGAAAAGCACACGTGAATAGCATGGTAAGTTTATTGGATATAAAGATAATAATTATGTTGTAGTCATATCATATTTAAAGAATTGTTATTAGATTGTAGATTAAAAAAAAAGATGAAATAGTTAATCTTTAAAATTACAACAAAAAAATGTTTGTATGTATCTATTCAAATTAAATTGGAGATATTTGCTAACAATAGATCGATGATAATAATATCATTACGAAGAAAGAGCGCAATGAAATAGGTGAAGAGTGAGGTTGAACCTATTTTGAGAAATTTACACGAAATGACTATGGTGAATATGGGCTATTATAACGGTTGATTTTACATTTCTATTGGGATCTATTTTTTTTTAATTATTATTTGGTTATATGGTGGAATGAAAATCAGATTTATGTAGATTGATATCATGGGTGGATTTAGTGGACATGATTGAAATTTGACAATTAGCATACTTCAAAATTGGTCTTACCTTCATGGTTATTCAACATTTAGTTTAGCATTGTTGGAAAACGAGTACGCAGTGGATTTTAAAAATTTTTAGTTAAAGCATTTTATCAAAAACAAATTAAACACGCTATATAATAAATTAATAAAAGATATCTTGTACCTCTTAGTAGACCTAAAAAACTATAGGAACTATGTTGGGTTTGATGCCCTAAAAGCTGTAACATTGTACATATTGATAATAAATAAATAAAGTGACATTTATAATTATTTTGGTTGCTTATATGCGTTATGAATACATTTATAAACATCGAAAAAATTTTATGATTATTTATGTGACTATAAGTTTAGCATATAAGTGTTATATATTTAGGGATAAAATTTATAGATAATAATTTAAATAGTTCGTAATAATTAATTAAAGTTTGGGATCTTTAATTAAATATTACAAGTACGGTCCAATCTCATTTACAATGAAATAGTCATTATCTGAACTATTAATGTAGAGACATTGGATTGGAGGTACTTTATATAATGAGATTATATAAGATTAGACTAGATAAATTATGAATCTCTAATAATCATCCGTTAGAAATAGAGCATTCAAATTTATCACTATGATGATCATATATTTGACAGTCTTAATTCTGAGTATTTATTATACTCCTGTTTATGACATTATGTTTTTTAATTTGCTTGGTAAAATTTGTTTTAGCACAGATCATAACTTAGCATCTTGGAAACATAATGTAATAAATGGCTGAGAATAATATTATATAGATATGGAATCCATTCGTTCCCTATAGAAGTCAGAAAAATAGTTCTCTTGAGTGATAATTTGAGGTGTGAACAGTAGAGCGCTCGTTCATAATAAGATTATGAATTAACTGTTCATTAGAGGATTATTGGAACTCAAAGATAAAGATATAATAAAAGAGGTAAACAGAAATTGAACCTGGCTCTTATTATGAACTATTTATGGAGGAGTGACTTATATGTAATGATTATATTAATGGATTACTCGCTTATTTTCTTTGAGTAATTTCATTATAATCTCATGAGTTCAATTTTAAGTTTTTAGTAAAATAACACTAAAACTAGTAAATTTAGCATATTAATCAAAGAGTTTAATTAATTGTCAAATTTATAGGAGCTTGGGTTATAGGTCCATAGTCCCCAATACCACCTCTGTAACACTATATTGGATTTATGAATAGAATGAATTATACATATTTAGTTTGAAATTATTGAATTTTGAATTAATAATTTCACACATGAATTATTAATGTGACACTGAAAAATGTTCTCTATGACATATAATGTAATGTGATAAATATTTTCACATTTAACTGAGCATTAGTTAATTAATTATTTATTTATTTTTAAAATCTATTCTTAAATAAATGTGATTTATTTTTGAATTTAGATTTAGATATATATATATATATATATATATATGGTTTTGAACTAAATCTTTTTATATATATTAAATTTTATTATTTATTAATATATATATATATTATATAAAGTTTACTTTACGTTTTACCTTTTATATATATATATATATGAATCACGTTAAAGTGATTCGTTTATAAAAAAAAAAGAAAAAAGAAGGAAGTTTATGTTTTTCCAACATAACTTTTCTATATATATATATATATATATATTAAAAAGTTAAACGTTTGATTCGTTTTTAGAATTAAAAACAAAAAGGAAAGGAAAAGGTTAAAATCATGCAATATATATCCTCTCCCTATATATCTGATATGGTGGTTATTTAAAAATTACTAATGGCTCAGATATAAAAACGAAGAGATAACAGTTATCTCAAGAGACTTTTCATTCACATAACTTTTACAAAATACTCAGAGAGAATAACTGAGAGTTCTTCTCTGAAAAAAAGGTCTGCTATCTCATGCATTGAATACATAGCAGATTCAAAAAAGTATAAAGAAAATTCATTCTTGCAGTTTGACGCCCAATCATCTTTCCATTGGTGTGGAGGCCTAGATTGGAAGATCAAGGTGTCAAAGAGGATAGCTAGGATATCCTGATAGCTTTTAAAAAGATTAGTAAAATTTCCAAAACTTTCTATTGTTAATTAAAATTATATATCTATTCCCGATGAATAAAGTTTTCAGAAAATTTTTGTTTGTCAACGATCTATTCCTTTCGCTACGTTTTTGTATTTTTTAATTCCAACATATGGCATTAGAGAGGGTTACAACATATGTAATTTTAATTAACATGATTTTATTTTGATAATATCATGTTTTTTGATGCATGTTTGTGGACACTTTGCATCTTTATAATATTTATTCATGTGATGAATGGTTATTTAATACATGGATTTTTGGTTGTTAATTATATTATCCTTTTGGATTGATAATTTTAATTTCAGTTTGATTTGACCAAATATGTGTAAACCCATAAATGGGTATAGGCTTTTTTGTAATTTATTGTTATTTTTATTATTTCTTTTCATTTTTTTTTTCTTCTCCTCTCCTTCACCTGCTACACGTGGAGCGATGAAGAAAAAGAAGTTCATTGGATCTTTTGGCCCAGTTGAGAACTTTGGGCCTATCAAATTTCAAAGGTAACCCAGTAGATTATTGCACAGTAAACCACTCGATGAAGACTGCAATTTTGAGTAGGGAATTATGTCTAAATTACAAGAAGACCTTTGTAATTTTTTTTCTCTTTTATTTTATGGGTTGTAATTTTAATTATCTAAAAGGACCCGGTCAAAAATCCATTGTTTATTTTCATGCTTTATCCTCATGTGATAATTATGATAGCATATTTATACATTATAAAATGTCATCTAGAAAATTACCCACTTATAGTTATTCTAACGTCACATGCATACACTGGCATATTTTTTTAATAAAGGTGTTTATAAAATGATTTAATATGTATTAGAATTACTTCAATGAGATTAAATTAATTGGGTTGGTTTTATAATCTTAATTTATTAATCAACCGAATAATGTGAATTTAGTTTTAATAGTTAAGACTTGGTAAAATTCACATTAATTCTAAGTTATCTAATTTTAAATTGTTAATGTTGGGTAGCTTAGACAATTCATAATAAATTTAGATTTTTAGAAAATCTAGAAATTTATTTAAGTGTAAGAAGAATGGGATTCTATTAACACATAATATAATCTACTAATTAAAAATTATTTTTATTTACTAGAGTTATGAATCATATGATGTTTTATAAAATAAAACAAATCCTTTTAAAATAATGAGTGGGAGAAGATAATATGATAATATAATTAGCGGTCTCTACTATTAGCACAACACCGTCAGATTTACGTAGCATCTCGCGACGCTTTGATTTCATCCTCCGTACGGAGGGTATCCATTTAAATCAATAACAAAGTTGGCTTCCAAAAGATAGGATTTTACAATGTATTTCAAAATTGACCTACTCTACGTTGGCAATTTTGAGTTAAGTTGTTAAAATCTGAAATAGTGGGTCACACTCATAAGAATATAATTAAATTGTTAATTATATCTTGACCAAATATAAACGGTTACTAATAAATATAGAAAATATGAGATATTTTTAATATATTTATTAATTGAGAATGTCTCAATTCAATTCATAAATAATTTGACCTACCCTACGGTGGCACTTTATTTATTAAAATTAAATAATCGTGGAATTAGTAAAATATTTTTTGTGTATTTTTCATATGCATCATGCATCATGTTTACTATTCCAAAACATTTATTTATGATATTTATGCAACCATTTAATTTACGTTATTTTATTTATTTATTGCAGCAATAATGTCTAATCCAATCATCGCTATTCTCTTAAATGAAAAATTAACCGAAGATAATTTTGTCAAGTGGAAGAGTAACTTGAACATTGTACTAATTTATGAAAATTACAAATTTGTCTTGACGGAGGAATGTCCTCCATCGCCTACTGCCAATGCTCCTCGTAATGTACAAGAAGTATATGATCGTTGGATCGAGGCAAACAACAAGGCCCATTGTTATCTTTTAGTTGGCATGTCTGACATGCTTAGGATGAAGCACGAAAGCATAGAGACCGCTTATGAGATAATGCAGTCTCTACAAGACATTTTTGGTAAACCTTCTGAAAAGGCACACCATGAAACCGTCAAGGCGGTAATGAATGCCAAAATAAAGGCAGGGATCTCGGTCAAAGAACATGTTCTCAGCATGGTTAACTATGTCCATGAGGCCGAGATAAACGGGGCAATGATAGATGAAGCCACACAGGTGGGAATGATTTTGGAAACCCTCTCCCCTGCATTCCTTCAATTTAGAAGCAACTATTTTATGAATAAGCTGAAATATAACATAACGAAGTTGCTTAATGAGCTTCAAACCTTCGAGTCTATTTCGAAAGAAAAGACTAAAGAAGCTGAGGTAAATGTTATAGAGGCTCAAACCTCCTCTTCTATTCAAAAGAACAAGAAGAGGAAGAGGACTGAAGGAAGTGGTAAGTCTGAAAATGGAGGGCAACCTAAGAAGAAGTAAAGCAACAACAACAAAAAGAGTTCAAACCAAAAGAAGCCCAAAGGAAAATGTTTCTACTGCGGCGTAGTTGGGTATTGGAAGAGAAACTACAAGAAGTATCTTCAGGAGGTCAAAGAAAAGAAGAACAACGATAAATCAAATTTACTCGTTTTAGAAGCTTGTTTAGTTGAAGATGATACTTTACCTTGGATAATTGATTCAGGGGCAACTAACCATGTTTATTCTTCTTTACAGAAGCTTAGTTCTTCAAAGGAGTTTGCCGACGGGGAACAAACGATGAGAGTGGAAAAGGGAGAGGTTGTTTTGGCAAGAGTAGTAGGAGTTGTAAAACTTTATTTTAGAAATAAGATTTTAATTTTGGACAATGTTTATTACATTCCTTGTTTTCATAGAAATTTGATTTCTGTTTCTAAGTTATTTGAACAAATGTTTAATGTTTCTTTTAATAATAATTATGTTAATATTTCTAGAAATGGTTTGAATATTTGTTCTGTACATCTAGAAAATGGGCTTTACACTTTAAGGCCCAACAAAAAATCACTGCTCAATACTAAGATGTTCAAAGTTGAACAACCAAAAACCAAGAAGCAAAAGATTTCTTCTGATAATGAAACATACCTATGGTACCTTAGATTGGGTCACGTTAACCTTGACAGAATTAACAGACTAGTAAAGGATGGACCCTTAAAAGAACTAAAAGTTAGTTCTCTACCAGTTTGTGAATCTTGTCTTGAAGGTAAAATGACTAAAAGGCCTTTCTCTATGAAAGGTGAAAGGGCCAAGGAACCACTTGTGCTAATACATTTAGACGTCCATGGTCCATTGAATGTACAAGCATGTGGTGATTACGAATATTTCGTCACATTTATTGACAATTATTCTAGGTATGGTTACATATACCTAATGCAAAGGAAATATGAAACTTTTAGAAAGTTCAAAGAATTCCAAGCGAAAGCTGAAAAGCAATTAGAAAAGACAGTGAAGAGTCTTCAATCTGATTGATGAGAGGAATACCTTGATATTGAATTCAAGGACTATATGATAGAACATGGTATTCTATCACAACTCACTGCACCTAGAACACTACAACAAAATGGTGTTGTAGAAAGAAGAAATTGAACGTTGCTAGATATGGTGAGATCCATGCTCAGCTACTCATCATTAACCACTTCATTTTGGAATATGCACTACATACTGTAGTATATCTTCTAACATAGTTCCATCTAAGTCTATTCCAAAAACACCTTTAGAGTTATGGAATGGTCACAAACCTAGTATGTGACATATCCGTATATGGGGGTGTCTAGCACATGTGTTGAAAGGAAAAACCAGGAAGCTGGAACCATGTTTTGAAGTATGCTTGTTTGTGGGATACCCAAAGGTAACGAGGGGAGGTTTGTATCAATAAATGCCACTTTTCTAGAGAATGATTATATGACAAACTATAAACCTCGTAGCAAAGTTGTACTTGAAGAGTTACTTTTTGATTAGATGAGACCGCAATCGATAACTATTATGGAAGGACAAAATAAGGAGACCACATCTCATGATCAGAATGTCATAACACCTCAACATAGTGGGAGGGTTGTGAGACCGCCTGCTTGCTACAAGGAAATTGGAGAAGCACATGTTGCTATTTCTAATTATGGTGAGGATGATCTATTAACATATCGTGATGCAATGGAAGATTTTGAGAAGGAGAAATGGCTAGAAGCTATGAACATTGAAATGGAGTCAATGTACTCCAATTTAGTCTGGGAACTTGTAGACCTACTTAAAGGGGTAAAACCCATAGGGTGCAAATGGATTTACAAGAAGAAAAGAGAAGTGGATGGAAAAGTTGAGACTTTCAAAGCTAGGCTTGTGGCAAAGGGTTATACCCAAAAGGAGGGAGTTGACTATGAAGAAACTTTCTCTCCTATAGCTATGCTTAAATCCATTCGGATTCTTTATCTATTGCTGATTGTCTTGATTATGTGATATGGCAAATGGATGTCAAGACTGCCTTTTTGAATGGCTATCTTAAGGAAAGCATCTGTATGGCGCAATCAGAAAGGTTTGTAGTCAAAACTCAAGTGCAAAAAGTTTACAAGTTGTAGAGGTCCTTCTATGGACTCAAGCAAGCTTTAAGATCTTGGAACTTAAGATTTGATGAAGCAATCAAGTCTTATGGTTTCGATCAAAATATTGATGAACCTTGTGTATACAAATACATCAAAGATAAGAAGGCGGTCTTCTTAGTTCTTTGTGTAGATGATATCCTACTCATTGGGAATGATGTAGGCGTATTATCTAATGTAAAGAAATGGCTCGTAAACCAATTCCAAATGAAAGATTTGGGAGAGGCAAGTTATGTTCTTGGAATCTAACTCATAAGAGATCGCAAGAACAAACTATTGGCACTGTCTTAAGCATCGTATATCAATAAAGTGCTTATCAGATTTTCGATTCAAAACTCCAAGAAAGGTAATTTACCTACACGTCATAGAGTTTATCTTTTAAAAGAGTAGTGTCCTAAGACACCTCAAGAGGAAGAAAACATGAGACGAGTACCTTATGCATCTGCAATAGGAAGTCTAATGTATGCCATGTTGTGTACAAGACCTGACATTTGCTATACGGTGGGTATTGTTAGCCAGTATCAATCCAACCTAGGATTAGATCATTGGGTAGTGGTTAAACATATTCTCAAGTATCTTAGGAGAATGAGAAACTATATGCTAGTATATTCCGGTGAGAATTTGATTCCCATTGGATACACTAATTTTGATTTTCATTCAGAAAAAGGCAAACGTAAATCTACATTTGGATCAGTGTTTACTTTTGGTGTTGGTGCCATAGTTTGGAGAAGCATCAAACAATTTTGTATTACTGATTCAACTATGGAAGCTGAATATGTGGCTGCTTGTGAAGCAGCTAAAGAAGCTGTTTGGCTTCGTAAGTTCTTAAATAATCTAGAAGTAGTTCTAGGCATGGATAAACCACTCACACTGTATTGTGATAATAGTGGTGCAGTGGCAAATTCAAGAGAACCTAGAAGCCACAAAAAAGGAAAGCATATAGAGAGAAAATATCATTTGATCAGGGAAATAGTACATCGAGGCGATGTGGACATTGTGAAGATAGCGTCGGATAATAACCTTGCCGACCCTTTCACCAAGACGTTACCTGCAAAGAGCTTCGAGGCATACTTGGAAGGCTTAGTCTTAGAGACATGTCTCACCTACTTTAGGGCAAGTGGGAGATTGTTGGGTTTGGTACCCTAAAAGCTGTGACATTGTACATATTGATAATAAATAAATAAAGTGACATTTATAATTATTTTGGTTGCTTATATGTGTTATAAATACATTTATAAACATCGAGAAAATTTCATGATTATTTATGTGACTATAAATTTAGCATATAAGTGTTATATACTTAGGGATAAAATTTATAGATAATAATCTAAATAGTCTGTAATAATTAATTAAAGTTTAGGATCTTTAATTAAATATTACAAGTACGGTCCAATCTCATTTAAAATAAAATAGTCATTATCCGGACTATTAATGTAGAGACATTAGATTAGAGGTACTTTATATAATGAGATTATATAGGACTGGACCAGATAAATTATGAATCTCTAATTATCATTCGTTAGAAATAGAGTATTCAAATTTATCACTATGATGATCATACGTTTGATAATCTTAATATTGAGTATTTATTAGACTCCTGTTTATGACATTATATTTTTTTATTTGCTTAGTAAGATTTGTTTTAGCATAGATCATAACTTAGTATCTTGAAAAATAATGTAATAAATGGCTGGGAATAATATTATACAGATATGGAATCCATTCCTTCCCCATGGAGGTTAGAAAAATAGTTCTCTTAAGTGATAATTCGAGGTTTGAACAGTAGAGCGCTTATTCATAATAAGATTATGAATTAACTATTCATTAGAGGTTGGATCTCAAGGATAAAGATATAATAAGAGAGGTAAACGAAAATTGAACCTAGCTCTTATATTTATGGAGGACTGACTTATATGTAATGATTATACCAATGAACTACTCGCTTATTTTCTTTGAGTAATTTCATTATAATCTCAAGAGTTCAATTTCAGGTTTTTAGTGGAATAACACTGAAACTAATAAATTTGGCACATTAATCAAAGAGTTTAATTAATTGTCAAATTTATTGAAGCTTGGGTTATAGGTCCATATGTCTTCAATACCACCTCTGTAACACTATTTTTGATTTATGCATAGAATGAATTATACATAATTAGTTTACAATTATTGAATTCTAAATTAATTATTTCACACTTGAATTATTAATCTGGCATAGAAAAATGTTCTCTGTGACACATAATGTAATATGATAAATAGTGTCATATTTAACTGAACATTAGTTAATTAATTAATTGATTATTTTTAAAATCTATTCTTAAATAAATATGATTTATTTTTTAATTTAGATTTAGATATATAATATATATATATATATGGTTTTGAACCAAATCTTTTCATATATATTAGATTTTATTCTTTATTAATATATAAACATATATATTACACAAAATTTACTTTACATTTTACTTTATATATATACAAATCACGTTAAAGTGATTCGTTTATAAAAAGAAAAAAGAAAAAAGAAAAAAGAAGGAAGTTTATGTTTTTCCAACGTAACTTCTATATATATATACATATATATATTAAAAAGTTAAACGTTTGATTCGTTTTTAGAATAAAAAAAAAGGAAAGGAAAAGGTTAGAATCATGCGATATATATCCTTTCTCCATATATATGATATAGTGATTATTTTAAATTTAAAATTAATTTAAAAATTACTAATGGCTCAGATATAAAAGGAGAGAGATAACAGTTATCTCAAGAGACTTTTCATTCACATAACTTTTACAAAATACTCAGAGAGAAAAACTGAGAGTTTTTCTCTGAAAAAAAAGGTTTGCTATCTCATGTGTTGAGTACATAGCAGATTCAGAAATGTGTGAGGAAAATTCATTCTTGCAGTTTGACGCCCACTCATCTTTCTACAAACTACTACAAGAGAAAACTATTGAAAGAGCCTCAACCAACTACACGTTATTGGTTATTCTCTTTCCATAATCAAAATGCAGGTTGTTGCACATCGTTTAGTCTTTTCTGAGGTGACCTTTCCTTCCAATCACTTGAGAAAACTAAGAGCCAAAATTCAAGTTCCAACCGCTTGAGAAAACTAAGAGCTAAAATTCGAGATGTTAAACAATTGCTCTATGGGAGTTTCAAAGTCTTTCTTGAAAAATACTCTTTTCTAAATTTCTCAAGTGATTTAAGAAACAATATAAAATCATTCCCTTTATATAGAGGTTGGATTGAGACTAATTCTTATCAAATTAGGATTCAAAAATCCGAGTTTGGATTAACTTTGGAGTAAAAACATGTTAGCCTCGATTATTGACATGGCAAGGTCTGGTCAACTAGCCTACACTATGTCTGGTCGATCGGATTGATGTGGCAAAGACTCCCATGCGTTTTTCCAACTCTAGAGTGTTATTTTGATTTATCTATTCGAATCCAATGGATAAATCCTTCTTTACTGAAGTATCTTTTATAAAACTTCAATTTTCATTCAAAAAAACCCAATAAAAAAGTTATCTGATTAAAACAATTCTAAATAGACAATCGTATATCAAATAAAATATATCTCAAATAATTCAACTTGTTTATTTTGAAGTAACTCATAAAACTTATTCAACCAATAAACTAACATGAAATATTAAATTCAATCAATCAAATTTTAGCCAATCTAATAAATAACATAAGTTATCAATCTGTAGGAAAAACACGTGGTATCGTTAATGGAATATTATAAGATAGAAAAGAGGACCCGATGGACATATATAGATCAAGCTCCTATAATTATAAAATAACATATCCCCGACATATATATTTTATAATTATTAACTCTAAAACTATTCCATTAATAGCTTTGATCTGCATTCTTAAACCATATATAAATTACGAAACTCTAATAAGTTTATCATTCATGGCATATCATAATATGTAACTTCTTCATAGGATATTCATAATCAGCTTGAGGATAAATTTTGTTTTACCTTCCTAATTAATTTCTTATGTTCTATTATCTCACCATTGAAATACTTACTATTCATAACCAATACAAATGGTGTACCATTTGGTTACGCATATGTATCCAAATGGTTGAGCGCTCTAGTTTCCAATTACAGGATAATATCTATAAGAGAATATCATTAACTCTACACAAGATCTATGGATTCTATATCTATGAACAACGAGTCTCGACAATCAAGAGTCATTTCTCTAACGTACCGATATGTGTACCTTCATATAATTCAAGATGTCATCCTATGGTACATCAAAAGACACAAGTCAAGCATACAAACTTATTAATTCATTTCAAGATTAAGATGTAACACACATGATTGTCTAAAACAAATCAATTCAACTTTTGTCCCAATCCAATATATCATCACCAATGACAATATACCAATGTTTCTATTTGTGGTAGGAGCAAAAAGTTTAATGGAAAAGTCAAAATGCATGGACCACCAAAGGTTAGAACTAGTGATGAGATTCCAAAATTGTTGGAACATGTGGGGCCCAAAACTTTAGGGAAGCATAAGAAGTTTGAAAAAGAAAGAAAGAGGAAACGTAAGCCAGTTGAACTAAATTGGATGAAGAAAAGTATCTTTTATGAGCTCAACTATTGGCCGAAATTGTTGATGAGATATAATTTAGATGTTATGGATATTGAAAAAAAAAATTGTAATAATGTTGTTGGCTCCTTTTAAAGCATCAAGGTGAAGGCAAAGGATAGTGATAGGGCTCGACTTAATCTAGCAAATATGAAAGTGAGGAATTGCATCTTTATAAGGAAGGAGATCGTTGGGTTAAACTGTAAGAAATTTACATTTATACATTGACAGAGTTATGATTTTCTTATATACATAAACCAAATTGCATGAAAATCATCTAAATGCAAAAACTTAAAGAAATACAACTAACCTCCAGCCATTGACAAATACAATAAGAATAGAGATATCTACAAGAATTCCTGAAGAAGATTTTAGGATAGAAAAGATACTCTTCTAAACCTTCTGCAATTTAGAGAGATGGTGTATTTCTGAAAAACTGCATAGGCTTAGGAACCCTCTTACGTGATATTTACAGACACCCACCATCAGAGTGTGTTACCATTAAGAGGTATCTCTAAAACAAGGCCTTTTTTCTAAAACTTTATATCAGTTCAAAGATATCCTTTGGTTGATACCCTTTAGAAAATACACGTATCTATTGGACCACTTAATTTATTTTAATTTATTTATTACCATTAAAAAAATAAATAATAATAAATGAATTAAAAATAACATTCTCCTACTTGGTCCACATATATTTTCTAAATAATTAAATTGAACCAACCTCAAACTTAAGGAATAAACACATGAATCATGGTGATAGGTCCTCTAATAATGAGTACTATCTTCCATGTATTACAATATATTACATCCTTTAATACTAACTCATAAATGGTAACGTAACTTAATGAATAAACCCTATGTTTATTCCAGGTCCAACTTAATTGATTTTTCTTAAAATAACTGAATATGTGCACAACTGAATATGAGAAACCATCACAACTGAATAAGAGTTTCATAAAAAAATAACCAAATGTATGTACAATGAAATTCAGATTATGGAACCAAGTCCCATTCGTAATACATGATCCTTAAAAAACTTTGGTGGCTTGCCTTTAGTTAAAGGATTGGCAATAATTAACTTAGTGCTAACGTGTTCAATGACCACTTTCTTTTCTTTAACACGTTCTCTTATAGCCAAGCACTTAATGTCGATGTGTTTACTTCGACTACCACTCTTGTTGTTCTTGGCCATAAATACCATAGCTAAATTGTCACAGTATAATCTCAATGACCTAGAAATAGAATCCATAATTCTAAGTTCGAATATGGAACTCTTTAACCATGCACCATATGAAGTAGATTCAAAACAAGAAACGAACTCGGCTTCCATAGTAGAGGTAGCAGTCAAAGTCTGCTTTGCACTCCTCCAAGAAACAGCTCCACTAGCAAGCATGAAAACATAACCAGATGTTGATTTTCTTGAATCAACATAGCCAGCGAAGTTTGCATCGAAGTATCCAATCACCTCTAGATTATCAGTCTGTCTATACATGAGCATGAAATCTTTAGTCCCTTAACCACTCTTGTTGTTCTTGGCCATAAATACCGCAGCTAAATTGTCACAGTACAATCTCAATGACCTAGAAATAGAATCCATAATTCTACGTCCGAATATGGAACTCTTTAACCATGCACCATGTGAAGTAGATTCAAAACAAGAAACGAACTCGGCTTCCATAGTAGAGGTAGTAGTCAAAGTCTGCTTTGCACTCCTCCAAGAAACAGCTCCACTAGTAAGCATGAAAACATAACCAGATGTTGATTTTCTTGAATCAACACAGCCAGTGAAGTTTGCATCGAAGTATCCAATCACCTCTAGATTATCAGTCTGTCTATACATGAGCATGAAATCTTTAGTCCCTTGAAGTTATCTCATCACCTTTGTTGCAGCTCTCTAGTGGTCAACACCCGGGTTACTCTAATATCTACCCAACATTCCCACAGCAAATGCAATGTCAGGTCTTGTACAGACCTGAGCATACATTAGGCTTCTAACAGCTGAAGCATATGGAATGTTTTTCAATTGTTCCTGTTCGAGCTCATTTTTCGAGCACTGGTTCAAATTGAACCTATCACCCTTCACAATGGGTGCTACACTTGGTGAATAATCTTTCATCCAAAACCTCTCCAGAGCCTTGTTGATATAGGTCCCTTGAGATAAACCCAAAACGTCTCAAGATCTATCCCTATGGATCTTAATGCCAATGACATAATATGCCTCTCCCATATCCTTCATTTCAAAGTTCTTTGAGAGAAATTGCTTCACCTCATATAGCAAACCCTTATCATTAGTTGCAAATAATATGTCATCCACATATAGCACAAGGAAACAAATCCTACTCCCACTAACCTTCTAGTATACACATTGATCCATGATATTCTCTTCAAAACCAAATGAAGAGATAACGTCATGGAACTTTAAATACCACTGATGAGAGGCTTGTTTCAATCCATATATGGATTTCTTAAGCTTGCAGACCAAATGCTCACCATCACTAGAGGAAAATCCTTCTAGTTATTTCATGTAAATCTCTTCCTCTAGATCACCATTGAGAAAGGCTGTTTTCACATCCATTTGATGCAAATCTAGATCAAAATGAGCAACCAATGCCATAATAACTCGAAGAGAATCCTTTTTAGATAAAGGAGAAAAAGTCTCCGTATAGTCAATTCCTTCTCTTTGAATGAAACCTTTGCCAACGAGTCTTGCCTTATGTCTCTCAATATTGCCTAATGAGTCTTTCTTTATTTTAAAGACCAACTTACATCCAATGGATTTTACATCATTAGGCAACTCAACGAGATCCCAGACTCTATTAGATCCCATAGAATCCATTTCGTCTTTCATGGCATTGTATCATAAGTCAAATTTCTTAGAACTCATGGCCTGTGAAAATGTTTCAAGATCATTTTTGGCTCCAACATTGTAATCAGACTCTTGCAGATACACAATATAGTCACTAGGTATCGCCAATCACTTTTCTCTAGTAGATCTCCTTAATGTTGGTTCAACATTCTCCTGAGAAACATGTTGTTCAACAGGCTGTTCAATAGGTTCTTGTATATATTGTTCAGCTGGATCTATTTCATGATCAATAGCTTGTGAAACTTGAATGACTTATTGTTGTTCATCACATATTTGAACTTTAGGCGTGTTGTGTACAACAATCAATCTATCATAAGAAGTGGAAGGTTGAGCATCTGTATGATCTTTCTCAGGAACAGTGTTCCAGGTTCGGTCGCTCCTACTAATTAAGTCATTCTCAAGAAATGTTGCATTCCTTGATTCCACAAATCTAGTACTATGAGATGGATAATAAAATTTGTATCCCTTAAACCGTTCAACAAAACCAATAAAATATCCACTTATGGTCCTTGGGTCTAACTTCTTCTCTTGTGGATTATAAACTCTCACCTCCGACGAGCATCCCCAAACGCGTACATGTCACAAACTCGGTTTCCAACCTTTGAATAACTCAAAAGGCGTATTTGGGACAGCCTTGGTTGGAACTTGGTTCAATATGTACACTGCTGTCTTAAGAGCTTCAGTCCACAAGAACTTAGGAAGTTTGGAGCTAACAAGCATGCTCCGCACCATGTCCATTAATGTTCTATTTATTCTTTCAGCTATACCATTTTGGTCTGGAGAACCAGGCATAATGTATTAGGCAACGATCCCATGTTCTTGAAGAAACTTAGCAAAAGGACTAGGTGCTTGTCCATACTCAGTGTATCTACCGTAGTACTCTCCGCCTCTATCTGATCTCACGATCTTAATTTGCTTTCCGCATTGTTTCTCTACTTCTACTTTAAAGACCTTAAAAGCATCTAGTGTTTTATTTTTTTTGTTAAGCAAGTAGAGATACATGTATCGTGAGTAGTCATCTATGAAAGAGACTAAATACCTTTGAGAGTACGTGTCCATGTCTAGACTATAAATATCTGTATGTATGATTTTCAATAAATTAGAACTCCTCCTGGCATCCTTCTTTGACTTGTTGGTCTGCTTACCCTTAATGCAGTCCACACAAGTATCAAAATTAGTAAAATCTAAAGTACTAAGTACTCCATCATTTACTAATCTCTTCATTCTTTCAATAGAGATATGTCCTAATCTTCGATGCCACAACATAGAGGATTCATCATTTATAACACTTCACTTAATACAAACATTTTCATGAATGTGCATATTAGTATAATTGGCATCATTTTGTAAATTAAGAAAAGACCATCAGACAAAGTGCCACATCCAATAAAATCAGATTTATAAAATAGATTGAAAGAAGAATCTGAAAAATTAAAGGAACATCCAACTGATACAAGTCTGGAAACTGAAATTAAATTTCTAGAAAAACTAGGAACGTAGAATGTCTTTTCCAAAAACAAAATAAAGCCACTACTTAAGAGTAGTTTGCACGTTCCTATAGCCTCCACATGTGAGCGCATCTTATTTCCACAAAAGATGCTTTGCTCACTTTCCACTAGCTTCGGTAGGTTTTGCTATCCCCGCAGTGAATTGGTAACATGGATTGTAGAACTGGAGTCAGTCCACCATGTGTTATAATTAACATCAATCATATTGGATTCATAACAGACAAGTGAGAGTTGAGTACCTTTCTTATCAAGCCATTCACAGAATTTGGAGCAATCTTTATTTATGTGCCCCTTCTTCTTGCAAAAGAAGCACTTGAACTCCCTCTTAATATCCGGCTAGGCAGGAACCTTGCCTTTCCCCTTCTGCTTGGTTTGATTTTTCTTTTTACCCTGGGTTGCTAAATTTACTCTCTCCCTCTTCCATGATGAGTCTTCCCTCCTCCTGAACACACATGGTCAATAGCTCATTAATTGACCATTTGTCCTCGTGTGTGTTGCAGGAAATCTTAAAGGGACCATACTCAAAGAGTAGAGTGTTTAGAATGTAATGTACCGGGAACAAATCAGACATCTTAACCTCAAGCATCTTCAATTGGAGCTGCAATGTTCCTCATGCGCATGATATGCTCACGCACGCCTTTTATATCGGTAAGCTTCAAGGATGAAAACTGCATTATTAGGGTGTTTACCAATGCCTTACTTGACGACTCAAATTGTTCATCAATAGCCTTCAGTAGTGCTTGGACATTGTCATATTGATCAACCAAACCCCTAATCCCAACAGAGATCTTAGTCTTTATGAACCTAACTAAGATGGATCGCTCCCATCTTTCATATCAACTAATATCATCTGGAGTATTGGTCTTAGTAATAGAGGGCGGTTCATCTTTCCTTATGGCATAGTCAATGTCCATCCACCCTAAATAAAGGAGAATCATCTACTTCCAAACTTTATAGTTATCACCCTTAAGCTCAGGAATATCACATTTTATATCAGATAAATTAACAGGTTGAATTACTGCAATACATCAAACATACATGCTCATGTCACAAAATTTGAAGCTAATAACTATATGTCATGTTTTACTAATGTAAATCATGCAACAAAAATTATGAATCATATGACATAAAAACTACTTGTGGGCTAAGTTTCTAATTCACATTGATTCACATACAAACTTATGATGAAACTATTAAACTATCTTCCATTTCTTGATCCCTATGGGTAAATTAAGAAAATAGTTTAATATTTCATCCTAACAAATTATATTTAATATAACAAAATTTCTTGTGGGATAAATTTCATTATACCAAACATAATTAGTTACAATTAATGTCCATTTAACTATATGTGATTTAGCAAACTTAATGTATAATTTAAATATAATCAAAGATGCTGTGGCTACCCTTAAATTAATTAAAATTATGCAAATCACACAAGACATTTAATTTTCATGCATAAAATATTCATAAATTTGCATGTATTAAAAAAAAATAACAACTACAGAATACATGCAAAATAAATTATGCATAAATTCAATAACATATCTAAAATTAATTTCTAAAATTTTATTTAAACATAAATAATAAAATTTTGGATTTCGTTAAACTTAATTTTAGGTTTATTAAAACCAATTTTCCAAAATACCCAAAATAAAAATCTGAAAGAAAAAAAAAATTTTGGATTTTTTTTTTTTTATTTTTCATGCCTAGAAAACGACATGTCATTTTGAGCATTAAGCCTAAAACGACGTGTCATTTCGAGCTGAAAGAAAAACGCCACCAGCCCTTGAAAACAACATGTCGTTTTATCACTAATGAAAATGGTGTCTCGTTTTATGAAACGACTAGCCACTCGCCTCAGTAAGAACAACGTGTCGTTTTTCTTAATGAAAAACAACATATCGTTTTGTAGCAGCTAAAAATGACATGTCATTTTTTTGGCCCCAGATTTTGTTTTTTTCCCTTATTTCAGGTCTTCTTTGCTCGAATTTGACCTAAATAGGTCCAATTGTAGACCTGGTTGTTTTTATACCTTATAGGCATCAAAATTGACATTTTAAAAACCTAAAAATGTTAAAAAATCAATTTCCTAATGATTTTTAACGTTGGTTTTCATAAAAAAAAAATCAGAAAAATGATTTCAAATACAACAAGGTTTTGGGTATTTTGAAAAACTCCATTCAAATATATCAAGGCAGAGATAAAACCACGCTCTGATACCAAATATAAGAAATTTACATTTATACATTTACAAAGTTACGATTTTTTTATATGTATAAACAAAATTGCATGAAAATCATCTAAATACATAAACGTAAAAAAAGAAAACTAACCTCCAGCCATTGACAAATATAATAAGAATGGAGATATCTGCAAGAATTCCTGAAGAAGATTTTAGGATAGAAAAGAGACTCTTCTAAATCTTTGCAATTTAGAGATATGATGTATATATGAAAAACTGCATAGGCTTAAGGACCCTCTTACGTGATATTTATAGACATCCACCATCAGAGTATGTTACCATCAAAAGGTATATATAAAACAAGGCTTTTTTTTTTTTAAATTTATATCAGTTCGAAGATATCCTTTGGTTGATACCCTTTAGAAAATATATGTATCTATTGGACCACTTAATTTATTTTAATTTATTTATTACCATTAAAAAAATAAATAATAATAAATGAATTAAAAATAACATAAACCTCTAGCTGCATTTACACTAAGTTCAGTTGAACGCAAGCAATTTTAAGGGTTTTTAGTTTCCTGATGCTTATGCGGCAAATATTTCCAAAAATGTGAGTGAGGTAGAGGGAAGGGTACATGGATAAAAGTCATATGATTGTCATGCTCTATTGTAACGGTCATTGCCGGCAGCAATACAACCTTTCTTACTAGAAGATACATCTGGCGCAATCATGGTGTTATCCTCATTCTTCCAGCAGATTTGCTCAAGAACTCTTTATGTTTCTTATTTAGAGAAGCCCGAGAAGGATATTGTCACTATATTATGCAAGCTTGAAAGAATTTACCCACCAGCTTTCTTTTTTTTTTTTTTTTTTTTTTTTTGATGTAATGGTTCGTTCGGCTTTGCATTTGCCTCGTGAAGCTATTCTTGCTGGGCCCGTGCACTGGACCAAATCGAACATACTCTTGAGAAATTTAAATAATATGTAAGAAATGGAGCCCGTCCAAAAGGATCTATTGCAGAAGCATGCATTGTGAAGGAGGCTTTGACCTTTTGTTCCGTGTCCACTTCAGCGATTTTTTTTTTTTTTTGAAGGTACACTTTAGTGATTTTGAGACAAAGTTCAACAGAACATTCAGAAATGATGATAACCATGGAAATGGAAGAGTTCACCAATTGCCGGTGTTTTGGAACTGTGGTCATCCAATTGGAAAAAAAGGAAAAAGCCTGAAGTTCATTATGAAATGTTACAGAGAGCACACTGGTATATTCTAAACAATTGTATAGAGATACAAAAATATCTAGAGTTACCTCCGATGTCAATGCTATTTATCTATACACATTCTCTCCTAGAGTATTAAAATTTAATTTTTGTTTACTTGTTAATTGTAGTGTGCACATGGAAGAGTTGAGGAAGATACATAATTACAAAAAAAGTAAATATGTCTGTTGATTTTTAAATTTTTTGAAAAAATAAAATCTGGTCTTCAACTTTTTTTTAATTTAACTAGGTCTAATTATTTAAAAAAAAGTGTCATTTATTCCCGTGTCATAAAGTTTGATTATTAAAAAATATTATGACTACTTTAGTGAGAATTTTTTAGTAAAATACCTAATATATTTAAAGAAATTAAAATTAAAACATATTTTTTTATAAAAATTAAATTTAAAATGAATAAAAAATAAAAAATCAGCAGAACAATAAAATAAAACAAAAAAACCCTACTCCTCCATTGGAGGACGCCATCTTCGAAAAAGAAAAACCCCAAAAAAGCCCTAATCTAATTTTAATTCCACAAATAAGAAGGAAAAATCATCAAAAATAAATTCAACAAATTAAAAATAACAAAAAAAAGCTTTAAAACTTCAATCTTCATCCATGGAGGCTACATAGATCTGTTTCAATACTCCAAACACTGTCCCACGCCTAGATTGTGATGACCTCCTCGTGCCACCTCGACCTCGCGAGCCCAGCCTCGTCACTGCGTCGATGACCTGCCGCCCTGACCTTGTGAGCCCAGCCTTGTCGATGCTCATCACTGCGCCGATGACCTCCTTGTGCCCCCGATACCTTGAGAGCCTAGCCTCACCACTAGATTTTTTTTTTTCATCAATTTTTCCTTTTTTTTTTGTTTTGATCTGATCAATAGTAGCTTTGGGGTTTGTCATTTTTTGGGTTTGGGTTAGAAGATGTGCGAATAAGGATTTTATTTTTATTTTTTTACTTTGAACAGATTGTTTTTCAGATTTTTTAATAATTTTTTGTTTTAAATTTTTATTAATTTTTTAATATATCAATTATTTTAAAAAATAGTTTAATAATTTTGATTGAAAAGATGCTGTCTAATAATTTTTTTATCCAAAATTAAACGACAAGGGCTAAATTGTTATTTTTTAAGAAGTTGTAGACCACCAAAACTACTTATCCTAACAAAAATTACAAGTTTTCCAATTTGCTGGATGCTTTAGCGACCATGTAAGTGTTACTATAACAAAGTAAAGTTGTATACGTAATACATGCACACACACACACACACATATATATATATATATATTAATTATTCCTCTCAAAATTGTGAATGACAAAATTTCTTTCGAAATAGATACTGAACTTACATGCTAATGGAGATCCTGAAATTACCACCAAGTTATAAGCATTAGCATGTGGGTCGGGTCACCAAATTAATTCACATTGGGGTGCATTGTAAATGGAGTAAAAATTTTGACTAAAAATCATGATGATAAAAGATCAGCCCAAAATTGTGGTGTCTCTGTTCCTGGAGCACACCTTGGTGAGGACCTTAAAGTTTATGGGTTATTGGAAGAGGTGAGATCGAGCTGTTCTACATGGGAGGATTTAAGGCAATTTTGTTCAAGTGTATGTGATTTGACACCAATACAAGAAGGAAAATAAAAGCACGTGTAAATATAAAACATAGCGAGTGTTTTTGTCAGAGGTAGTTGGTATGCAGATGATCCATTCATCCTATCTTCGCAGGCACAACAATTTTATTATCTGTCAGATCAGACAAATGGACAGAAATAGAAAATAGTTCAAAAGGCTACCACCTGAGGGATTTTCCTGATATTCCTATAGATGTAGATAAGGATGTTGTGTTGCAAGAAAAATGTTCATGGACAGTCCGAAACTCAGTTGAAACTAATTCATTTGAAATATTTAGTTCAGATTGGGTTGATGTAGATCTACAAATAGTCGATGTAACATGGAAGTTCGTGAAGCTACAAGCAAGAACGATTTTATAGACGATGAAGCCTATTTTGTAGAAAAGTTAGAAGCATATGATGATGATGAAATGATGTTAAAAGTTGAGGAGAGTAGTGAGCTAGAACCTGATTATGAAGATTTACATAATGAATAAATTGCAGAAAGTTAGATTTTAGGGAAAGAAGTAGAATATGTCTTTTTAGTCAGATTTGTTCTAGTTCTCATACCTTGCTTTTTTCATTGTTAATTGAGAGATATTATGGCTGGTCCTTCTGCTCCTACTTCAATTCCCGCGCCCACAACTGATGGTAGCTCTACAGGTAAAAATAAAAAAGTAAGAATTACATACTTGGTCTTTTTTATTCTTTGATTGCTTACTATTTTTTTTTTTTTTTTGGATTATTATAGCAACAAGACGTATGCAAGGAAAAAATCGTTGCATTGCAAATGATAGAATTGTTACTTCATCAGGAAAAATGACTCCAAAGTTTTGTCTTGATACATATAAAGGGCAGGAAAAGTAGGTACAATATAAACAACTGAGTTAGGTTGGATTACTCGTCACATGACCGCCATCCAAGTCAAGAAGTGGAGGGAAATTCAAAAACCAAGAAAAGATGCAATCTTTGTTAGACTTAAGGTAATATGCTAAAACCACGTAAATTTGTTTACTCTAGTTCCTTCCAAAGTTACATATATCTTATTGATCATTGTTGTTGCAGTATAAATTTGAATGGAATCAGAGTGTTCCAAAAAAAAAAATAAAGTGCCTACTGAAAGAATTGGATTGAACCAAAATTTCTACACAAGATCATTCATGTCAAATTATTGAGAAGAATCATACCAAATTGCAGAAGCGTACCTGGATTCATGATCACTGAATAAACTTGGGTTATCGTCTTCCAATCCAATACGTACTCTTTGTTATTTTCTAAGAAGATAGGATTTCAGAGAAAACAGGAAGAATGAAACGTACGTATGAATTGGGGACCATAACTAGAATAAATAACTTTTGTTATTTTAGTATATTTTCAGTTTCG
>CAMOHE010052488.1:7116-49394 GCA_946598075.1 Artocarpus hirsutus | reverse complement strand
AAAAAAAAAAAAAAAAAAAAAAGAAGATAGTTGATAAAGATTTGACAACTAAACTATAGCAAGTAGGTATGTTTTGTTCTCTTAATTTATACAAAAAAAAAAAATTCCTACAACAAACTCAAAATGCTTCATCTTGAGTGTTTGGAGCTAGATATGGTGGAGGAAAGGATTTGGCTCCAAGAGTTTGATCTTGTTGCACCATGTTTCAACAAAAATATGGGGATTAATTACATTAATGATTACTTTGTTTAAGGTGACACAAACATGTGCTAGGAAGAAGGAACGGCCCATATTAATATTCTAAATGTGCCTGCTATTAGGATCCTCTAATTACTATAAGCACGTACTAACTAGTAACTACCATTTAGTGGAATATTAGGCTCTTAAGGTAACAATTAATTTTCTAGGGCATTAAATCCAAAATGTAGGATGAATTAGTCTTTCTTAGATATTTTTTGCTGGATTGGAAGATTCAGAATCTAAACTTTAATTTTTGAAGTAGGGATGTGAATTTGCTTTACGTAACTGGTGTTAGGATAAATTTGCAACTACAAATTTTTAAGGCGGTGAACTTTTTTAGGGGACTAAACCAAATTATATATTCTTATTGTGTAGCTATAAGCTAAACAAAAAAGGTACACTTAAAATTTTAACAACCAAACGTCAGATAAAACAAGCTCCATGTATTGTTGCAAAAGTCTTCAATTCAGATTGACTTGAAGGGAAAAGTATTTATGCTATGGTGACGTTGACTATCTTGTTGACCGTTGGCTTGCCCCCACAGAGCGTAACCATGGTCCTCGACACAGGCAGCGAGCTCTCCTGGCTCCACTGCAAGAAGTCCCCAACTCGCTAATATCCACCATGATTTTTTATAAGAAAATTACCCATTACATCACACATACTGTGCAGCATGTTACTTCCAAATCAATGTAAACTGTGGCAGGTCGAGATATAAATAAAGATATTTCAAATGCAGAGAAGAAAATTCTTCACTGTTATTTAGTTAGTTTCCATTATGGGTTTTGTGCTTCTATATAAATAGGGCATAGTGATTGTCATTTCCATATACATTTGATGTTGATTATTCAGAATTCCTCCCTATTGTTCTTCTTTTCCCTCTAGATTCTAAACTTCCTTTATATTTCCCTCTTTTTTTCTCTTCCTTGCTCTCTTTATCTCTCTCTTTCTCTCTCTACATTCTTGTTGTGTTTGTCCAGCATGCTGAGAAGCAAGTTGAGAGCTGTGAGTCAATCTTTCAAAATCTAAACTATAACACATTATTGGCATCAAAATCAACCATTTACGTGCAACCTAGAATGTGATATTCAGACATATGCTTTTTCATTTTTCCCAACAATGGTTCAATCCAAGGCATTCACACAGGAACTTTTGGAAAGTCTCCTAAAAATTCATTCTTGAAATTGAACAGTTACTAAGAATCACTAAATGGTGTTTTATATGTCATTTAAAATCGCAAAAAAAAAAATTTGGTAAAAGCATCTCCTCAAAACTATTGGTCCTCTAAAAATTTATGCTTAAAAGTATCTACTCTAGATAAACAACCAAGTAGAGCAAGAGTATTTAGTCCCTCCTGCTGTCATATAATTTCAGCGAAAGCTGCTCTCCCTCCCCATGAATTGATGTTAAAAGAAACATGTCTTTCTAACTCTGAATCCATATCCTCCACGTAATTGTCATCAAATGTTCTTAAAACAACAGCCATTAGAAACTTTATTTGATTAGCAAAGCCATTACAAACTATTGATTTGCCAGCCCTAACCATGGTCCTCGACACAAGTAGCGAGCTCTCGTGGCTCCACTGCAAGAAGTCCCCAACTCTCAACTCCATCTACACCCCTCTCTCCTCCTCCTCCTCCTACTCCACAATCCCCTGAAAGTTGATGAACGGCCTATGCTACAAGCATTTTTCTTTTTTTTCTTCTCTTTTCCTCTTTTTTTTTTTATCATTCTCTTGTTGTTCTAGATTCACCAATACCAAACAAACAACCCCAAAAACAAACAAAAACAAAAGGTAATGATTCTTTAACATTGGTTTTTCTGAAAACAAAAAAAAAAGGCATGAAAAGAACAACAATATAAGAGGCCTAGAGTGCCATTCAACTTGATCCAAAGAAATGAATTTAACAGAAAGAAAGGAAAAAAAAAAGATGTTGAAGAAAGAACACTTGATGGTCAGAAATGGGTTTCGTCTTGAAGGTCCTAAGGAAATGATTCTTAAGAATGAAGTATCTTTTGGTTGAATATTGTAGACCAAGGCGATTGAACCAAATAAGATGAAGCCAGCCTTCCATTTTCCCATCATTTTGAGGAATACCCATTTCAGAAAACCATAAAAAAAAAGAGATTTTGGTCTCTCAACAACTCTTTACCAGATTGCTCCCATTGCAAATTGTGTGAACAAAATATTGTTGAAATCTAATAATAATCAGCAATCCCAAATCAAGAAACAATCCAGAAGAGAGGAAGCAAAATCCAAAACCCAAAACGAGTAAAATGAAGAGAAATTAAGGTAGAGAAAAGGGTGAGATCTTGAGGGAAGGAGAGAGAAAGAAAGAGAAAACAGACCTGTTGTTGTTGCTGTCGTTGATGAGAATGGTGAGCAAAGCAGAGCTGACAAGGAGAGACAAATAAGGCAAAGAGATAGGAGGCAGCGAAAGAAAAGGGATAAGGCATAGAGAATAGAGAAAAGGGAAGATTAAGGCTACGAAAGAGAGGCTGAAATGTTCCAGAAAGAAACAGATTTGATTTTTGAAATTTTGTTTGTTTTCAATTTTGTACAAGGGATAAATTAAATGTCTGATAATTGATAAAAAAATAAAAAAAATAAAAAAAAGAAGTATTAAAAACTGATAAAGAGAATAACATTTTTAATAAGATGTGCTCACAAAGAATATTTTGTGGAGTTTCTCTTAATATTATTTTATTATGTTGGATTAATAGGGGAAATTATACAAATAAACTATCTTCTAAAATAGCTTTAAGTAAATGACATTATGCTTTAAAAAACAACAAAAATAAATTCTACATGAGTATTTGACAAAAGTAGTCTAAACTATTTTCTCAATTATAAATGACATTACTAAATAGGCCATGACAGGTTAGCATGATAACGATACACATATGACGCGTTTATGACCCAGTTAACTAAAAAATAAAAAAAATTAAAAAAACCAATAAAGAAAATTAATAAAAACATAATATCTAATTAATAATAACCTACTATAAATATTTTAAATATTTTTATTTTAAGTTTAATTGTGCTTTAAACATGCAGGTCATGTCGTGCTGTGCCGACACATTTACGGTCTATTTAATTAAATGTGTTAAGACGTGTTAGACAGTTTGCACGAATCCAGTCCGTTTATTTTTGTGTTATTCGTACCAAACTATTTATGGCCCAATTAATAAACATGCGGTCTAAACCCATTTATCTAGTGTCGTTTTCGTATCGTGTTATCGTGTCGTGTTCGAAATTGTTGGCCCGATTTGGGAATTAGGACAGAGGAAAGAAGATGGAAGACCGACTTGAAGAATTAAATCCTCAAAACAATCATTTTTGGCACTATGTGGTGGTTAATCATTTAAAAATATAAAAATGTACCATTTATGTTTGAAAAGAACATTGTATAAAGCAATCATATATTTAACCTACTTTAAAAGGTAGAGTATATGTTAGATTGGAATTTATAATTTTATGAGAAGTGAAATTTTAATTTTATGAGAATAAAAGAATTTTTTGTTGCTATAAGGCACATATGATGTTAAACATTATCTTTTATAGGATTTATAGGTAGGCTCATCTTTTATTAATAATAATGTTTAGCATTAATGGTGTCTTTAAGTATTTTTCTTTTAAAGATATAATTTTTTGTTTTGTTTTGTTTTCAAAATAATTTTGCTTTGAGTAAGAAAATAAAAATAAAAATAATGTTAAAATTGTTTTTAAAATTGTGTTTGGTTATTTTTTTAAGACATTGTTTTAGGTAGAAGTAAAAAGTGAAACGATGGTATCAAATATTTTGTAAACAAAAGTACGAAAACAACTTTAAATCATTTTCTAATTCGTTCATAAAAACTACTCTCACCATTTTTTTCCTTTTTTGCTTTCTTTTTAGTTTTTAAGTTAGAAAACATTTTCATTTTAGTAACTCAAAAGATGCACAAAATTATTTAAAAAACAATTATAAACATTACCAAACACTTAAACGTTCAACTTAAATTAATTTGTGAACATTACTTAACAAAATGAAATTTTGAAAAATAAAGAAACTTCCATACTAGTTTTGTTTAGTTTGTTGATTTTATTTTCTTTTATAGTTTTACAAAATTAATTTTAGATTTGTTTAGCTACTGTTTGGTTGCTCTAGTCCTTTGGAAATTGAGGAACTGGATGATTTTGCCTGCCTTTTATATAAGTTCCATAGCGATTGTTAATCCCAATAACAAGGAGGTTGGGATGCAAACTGAAAGGAAGGATCCAATCGAGGTAAGGGTGGCTTTAATAATAAGTTAGATATTTGGAAGTTTTTTTAATAGAACCTAAAAAAATAAAAATAAACTATCGCTAGGTTTTTGTTTCAGTCATCAAGGGTGTGTGTTGAAAACCTTGTCAGATCTAAAAAGTTATAGCATGAATCTAGCCCATTTATTTTCGTGTTATTTGTGCCAACCTATTTATGGCACAATTAATAAACGTGCAGTCCAAACCCGTTTATCTCGTGTCGTTTTCGTATCGTGTCATCGTGTCATGTCCGAAATTGCCAGCCCTAAGTGAAAGGAGTTTCTGAAATATAAGCTTAATGATGAGAAAAAAGTGATATAGCAAAAGGCTAAGAAGAAAAGAGGTAAAATTGATTTCGAGCAATTGTTTGTCCAGTGACATAAAGGAAAGTAAAGCAAGCATGACTATGTAAAATTTATTTACTTTGTTTCTACAAACTTTGTAATCTTTATACAAAAGCTAAGTAATACCTCACCTTTTAATGTCAATAAAAATACACGACATAAATTTGCCTCTTCCTCATCACCTATTATACAAATTCATTTGACAAAAGAAGGATGGAGTGTTTAAAAATCCATGATGCAAAGATGTTAGCCAACAAATTGTAAGTTGCTTTATGTCTTTAACTTTTAGTATGGTAGAATTAATAGTATTTCAATTTGTGTTCAAGAAATTTACTTATTTTGTAATTATAAGATGATTATGTAGAGCAAGAGTCATAAGGCATGTTCCAATCTCATGGGATGTATGATGTATTGAACCATTGCATTTGACAATCCTAAACATTTGAGACAACTTTATGATTAGTTACATTTTGTTAAGCAGTCCAACTACTTTCATGCCACCCATAGGTCAAACTCCAATACAAAGATGGTTAAGCTGCGTAAGAAGGTAGCACTTGAGGCTAAGTTCCTCAGTTGGGATGAAATCATAAGAAGTCAAGCTCGATACAATAATATCACATCCCACGATGAGGAAAACAACTCTGGTAGTGGAATAACATACTAGTGCAAAGATAAGTCACACAATCCATACATTGCCAGTGCCACCTATGGAGCTGCCCTCATTAAGTCTTGGTGAAGGCGAACCTTATCTTCTTCTAACACCATTAACAACCAAGGAAGGTAGTGTTATTCGCGTAACCATCATTGTGAGAGGAATGACAAGGATAGATACTCTTCCCATTGATATACCCTTCATTATAAGGTATTTGGGGAAGGTAATGTGCACGTTACAATTAATACTTGTTATGTGCAAGATGCGCCTTTACCATTTAGAATAGAGGAAAATAAGGTGATGAGCAATGTTCTAGGAGGATTTATGGCTTGGGCCAAAGCATGGATTCAAATTAGGTCATTAAGTCAACTTAACAAAGCTTTGATTGACTAACAACATCAGCATGGCAAAGAATCTATAGACAAACTAATCAAGGGAGCACAAAGAAAGAAAAAGAAGAAGAAAAAGATACAACAAAAGGATGACATAATGGAGGTAACACAAACAAATTGATGGTTTGGAAAGATTACCTAGGTACTCTAAACAATCCATTAACTCCTCTAGAACAATAGTGATAATGATGCCTCATGACATCGCCCACATTGAAGGTTTGCCTTTTTCTATCACTGTCGAGGACACTAATTGGTTTGCCAACTTAGTGTCATGGCATACATGAGGTATAAAACCATCTCTATACTTTTTATTAGTTATCAACAATCTTTATCTTTTTTATCCCTTTTTACATGTTACTTGTAATAGATAACAATCTTTGTTTTTTGTATGTAGTTATTTGTGGCACCATTGCTTTGCCCAAAAACAACTCCACAAATATATGGGTTTGTCAACACAATGATTACTTTTTATTTGACAAGCCAAGTGGAGGTTGCAATTGAAGAATAAGCATGGATGCTTTGTGAGTTTTGGGATCAAGAGGAGCCAACCGATGTTATTGTTAGTGATGTGCCCTAAGCCAATTATGTAATGACCACATATTGACTGCGTTACATTTGCATTTTATTAATAAAGAGGCATTTTCATTATTTTTTTTATTCTAATTTCATGAATAGTTATTCTGCCTGAGGTTATCAAGTATGTGACTTGATAGTAAAACTCTTAGGTGAAAATTGAATTCTATTCTAAATTATCTTTAGTCGGTCATTATTATTGGGATAATAATGAATGAAGATTAGTATGAAGTTTGACTGATGATTATGTTTTACTAATCATGTGTATGAGATACTAAGGCAACTCATAGATACATATTTGAGAAATGATGTATTGGATTGACCCGCTATGAGAATATTGCATAGATAATTGTCATAAGTGATTCTCATCACAATAGTATTATCCTAGTCCTCTGACCTAAAATCACCATAGTTTCCTACATGATAAGTTTTATATTTTGATACAATCTAATATTATCTTTAACAAGATGATGGAATGGATTGCTGCTGGATAAAGAGTGAATCATGTGAGCAATGTGAGTGATTAAGAAGGAATTTGTCCCTCATTTATTATGAGAAAGATATCTATGGGCCCCTCGATAAGTTAGATTAAAGTAAAATGTATGGCCTTATTGGAATGAATTGATAAGGGTTATCAATATCAATATACTTAAGATTGAGAAATAATATGATTGAATAGTATAAGGATGACATAAACCATGCCTTATGTTCAATCAAGGTATCTAGTGACAAAAGGACTTTAATATGTATTGTGCATTAGGTTATATCGGATTATTGACATTCGCATAGCTTGGGTAATCATAATATCTTGCTAGAGGCCACTTATGATTTGTGGGCCAGAAACAGAATTTCAAGCCCACTACCAACGTTATATGAACCTACAGGGTTGCACACTTAGAACAGACCAAAAATAAATTTTGAGTTTACTGTGTCTAGGTTCAATGAACTTGATAATGTCCAGATTTGATGTACTAGATATGTCTAGGTTCATTAAATCTAACATTATCTAGATTCTTTGAATCATATTAGAATTACAGACATCATCTAAATTCTCTAAATTATATTTGAATTACAATTTACCCTAGTTAAAATCTGACTCTATCTCGAAGTCAATATATATTTATATATGTGTTTTAGGGTTTCTAGCTGAATTAAGAAAAATAAGGAGTTCCTTCATTCTAAAAGGCAAAAAACATTAAAAACCCTAAAATTAGAGAGAGAGTCATTTACTGTAAAGAGAGGATGCTAGCACACCAATTCGTTTTTAAGAGAGTTTGTTCGTGTGGATACCTACAGAGGACGTTACTCTGAGTAACAATATCTGAATCCGATCCCGAATACGAAAAGCTCAAGTTTGGGTGTCACTAGAGTGAACTCGCTCTCTTTCTTCTAGAAATCTTGCTCCTTTGTCATCCTGGTAAGATTCAATGACTTTCTTACCAATCTAATCGAATTGCATGGATCCTGCGAGGGTTTTGTAGAAATTAATTTTAATTTTTTATTGCTTATTTGAATCACAAAATCTAACAAAACCCAACAGTTATTTTATTCCAAATACTTGTTGGGTCATAGGATATTGGCCATCATTTACATCCAAAAAGATAGAGTAATATGGTTGGATCTACTTGGCAACGAAATATGCATCGACTTCAAAAGGATGATTCAATCATAGGTGTATTCTTGTTAACTATATTAATTATTATTGTTAATTTATTGTATATATTATTTTTCATTGATTCCATTTTGACCAATTGCATTTAGGGTCATAAATAAGTAGAAGTTGAACACAACAACTCAAGTCATCTTTGATGCGCCTCAAAGATTTACTAAATTTCTATTACCAAAGTTAAGCATTCTACTATATATACAAATTGAATTATGATTAAAATGCATATATAATGTTGAAAATAATATGTAACACCCTGAAATTAATTAAATATGATTAGTGTATTAAATGTTGAATTAGTGTGCCATAAAGTAATTTGAACTTAACTGAACTCTTTTCTGATATTTCCAAATTAATTTTACTTACAAATATTTTAAAATCACTTTTAATTATTTTTATATATATGTGTGTTATTTTGAATTTTGAAAACAAAACAATTTGTTAAATGTTAACTACGTCCCTTTTTGTAAAACTATGGGTGGCACGTGGTTTTACGTTGGAAACCGCTCACTCTCCCTTTGTATTTAATACCCTCACTCTCTCATTTTCTCTCTCTCACTCTCAACCACTTTCTCTTTCTCTCTTTCCCTCCTCCTCTCGCTATCTCTCTCACCTCTCTCTTTGATTCAAAATTTTGAAAATTCAAGCTTCAATTCTCAATTGGATAGGAGGCCTAGGAACTTGATTGAGCTTCCACAAATTCGATTTCAAGCTTGGATTCAAGGTTAGTTTAACTTTTTCAAAAAATTTCAAATTTTGTCTTAAACTTTAATTTTCTTTGAATGTGGAAATTTGAGTTCGATTTGGCTTAAGAAACCTTGAATCTAAGTTAGTGGAACTCAAATTACCTAGAATCTAGGCTTCATTTGATGAAAACTAGATTGAATCAAGTTTTTTTCTTTTTCTCTATTTTTCCCCATTTTTGGATTTCTTTGAAATTTCCTATATAAATCTTGTTTAAATGTGTTTAAAAGTGTTAGTATGATTTTCTATCATTTATGATCATTATACAAGCCTGGGAATTGAGAAAACAGGCCCAAACTAGGATTATGATCTCGAGGAGGTTGAGACTTGAAGCCTTGAGTCTTTAGATTTTCCCAACCCTCCTATCGGAAACCCTCATCTCAAGCGTTGCCTCGAGTTACCATCTCAGTTCACAGGCCTGCTATGGCTGGTAATTTCGAGTGAAGGCATAGGCGCCCTCTTTCTGGCGCCAAAATGTTGATGCCTACCATGATAGGGTGACGATTCAACACCAAGTACAGTTGTGCACGATGGACAGCTCTTCCCTGTTCGACTCTGCCTCATTGGGTGGACCTACAACAAGAGGAGGGACGCTCTTGAGGTAAGAAGAGACGGGTCAGTCAATAGACAAGGGCTCTCCGATGCTTAAGGCAGGGGTTGCTCGACAGATATCGGGAACTTATTCGGTGGGAAGAAGCATGCATGCTGAATGCAATATATGCACCCTATTTATAGGATGCCACTTAGACTAGGTGTTAGGTGTGTTTTGCCCTCGACCCGTATGTCACAACAAGACATGTCAGAAGGCAAAAGACAAGTGTCGTGCCCTCCGCCGGTGGATTGTCTCCCATCTAACAGTGAGTTGTTCGCCATTTGTTGGCTAATGATGGCGAGTAGCAGCCTACTTGCAAGTAAAAAGAATCTAATTCGAGCTGGTGCCTAACCCAAGGAGACGACTAGTCGTGGTGCGGCCTAAGGGATCCTAAAAAGCACATCGGACAAGCAATCCAAGCTCATCGGGATCAATTGTTAGTTCCCTGTAGTTTTGCCAAGCTATTTGGCCGACCACCTAGAGTAAGGCTCCTCGACGGTGACACCAAGCTCACTCGCAACACCTAGTAAGTTCTAGAAGACACAATATTGTCAGCACAAATTTCAGTTTCTCAAAGGAAATGATGATATTCATGTTCCTTTTCCAATCATTGTAATTCTCTCCAATTAATCGATTTTTTTTTAGTATCGAAGACAAAGCATTTTTAGACATTTTAATCTACAATAAAGATTCATATACCAAATATAAGCAAACATTCCACAATATTTTAGTAAGATAACATAAACAAGTAAACATACAATTATGTTTATGTGTCAAAATCTTGAAAAAATTACAACCTTACAAAAATAATTACCAACTTAGAATTCATCAACCCACCTAGGGGAATCTTGCCAGATTCAATTAGGAACACAGATCCCCTCCGATTAATATATGTCATCCAAGACCCATCTGATCCAGCATATATTAATAATCGTTTTCTTTGGCCATTAATTTCATTAACAGGGCTTCTAGGGGAGGTTAGTAATAAAATTAATCTTGAGTGTATAACCATTGTTTCAGTTATTTTATTCATGATTTATAATCACCACTAACGGTGTACAATGATAAATCATGCTAAAATAAATTATTTCTTCAAAGATCCAACCAGATACATAATGAAATCCCTTCTTAGGGGTCAAAACCACCATATGCTACATATGGACCAATGATGGAGGCCGTAGATCCTCTCTTCGAAAACATTCTCCCACTCAATATTTTAAAAGTCAAGGTTTTATGGTAACATGCATGAACAAATTTTAATGAGCGGCATTCCTTATTCTACATAGTATTTATCAACATACATAGCAAATTATATTATAATACTGACAAACAAAGCAACAAACAAAGCCACATGTAAAACAATAATAAATAAATAACCATAATATCATGGTTCCATCTTAAAAAAAAGAAAATAGAGATTACAAAAGTTCAATCAAAACATATTATTGATTCTTCATCTTGTATCTTCAAGTTGTATCTTTCTTCATGTAGCATCAATTTTCAATTCTTCAATCCTTCATAGATCAAATGTTTTATTTTTTCGGTCATCATAAAATTTCATGTTTCTTAGAATTTTCTCAAAAATAAAATCAAAACTGCACCAAAAAAATGCACATTTTTTTGGAAAAATTATGCTCTCTACTAGCCTGTCGAACCTAAAGGTTCAGCTTGCCGCCAAAGTTGACAGAATTTTGCCCCACAGATGGCTTGTTGAACTAGAAATTTGGCCTATCGGTCTGGGACCATCGGCTTACCGACTTGGAGGGTTCAGTATACCGACCGAGCTAAATTCACGTTTTTCTAAAAAATAGTTTTTCAAGTAGTTTTTCACTCTTATTTTTAACAATTCAAAAACATAAAAAATTTAGAAACTCAAGAAAAACATTGGAACTCCTATCATCTCTATCTTCTAGATCCATCTTCATTTCGAATTATTATTTAATTACAAAATTTTACAAATTTAAAATTAAAATAATAATTCCTAGACAGTGATGATAGACCGCTATGTAATTACATGAAGATCCTAGATACACATTCTAACCTCTAACGAACCATAACTAGTACAAATTAATTATTTAATAAATAATTAAATAATAATTTAATCAACCATAATTAATTAATAGACATTCACCATAAAATCTCATTACAACATTTAATTATATAGAAACCGTAAAGTGCCAACTCTCTAAAAAATTAAATTCACAGGAGAGAAAAAAATCACATAATTTATGTATATAGCATGATTACAAACTAGTAAATTTTACGTAAAAACACTGGCTCTGATATCAATTGTTAGAAAACTAGTATATAGCAGGATTTTAAAATTTTTAAATCATAGTATTTTTCAAAACACAAATTTGAAATGCTAAATATATAAATTAATGACAGAACTTACTAACATTTTTGTATACAAAGTAGGCTTGAATCCACGTAGAGAAGAACGTTCTAGAAAAGCCTCAACCAACTGGTCATCTTTGCTATTCTTTATCCATGATCAGAGTGTGGTCACACGTCGTACAGCTTTTTTTCAAGTGACTCTTATTCCAACCACTAGAAAAAACCTAGAGCTAAGGTTCTTGGTGCTAAAGAATAGTTCTCAAGGAGTTTTAGAGTTTTTCAAACTAGAGTACTTACTCTATGCTTCTCAACTAATCTACATAACTGAGAAAACTCACCTCCTATTTATAGTGATTGAATCTAGGGTTAATCCCTATCAAATAAGGCATCAAAATTTGAATTTGGATCAACTTCTGATGTAAATCACATTTAAAACACATATACAGATTATTGAACGGTCAGCAGGCCGAACTAGGGGATCGACCTATCGAACTTACTCCATCGACAGGCTGAACTAACACATTGGCTTGCCAAACTTGCAATAATTTGATCCCTAAGAATATCTTATTTTCCATCGATATTCTTAGATAGAGCCTTAGTTTTAATTCAAATAACCTAATAGAAAAGTTATCTGATCAAAACAGTCATATTTGGATAATCTTATACAAAATAAAATATTATCCAAATAATTCAACATGTTTATCTTAAATCAATTCACAAAATTAATTCAACTGGTAAACTAACATGAATCATTAAATCTGATCTTATCGAATTTTAGCCAATCTAATAATTTAACATAAGTCACCAATATGTAGAAAAAACATGCCGTATCGTTATAGGATTTATTATGAGCTAGCAAAATAGACATATACAGTTCAAGCTCCTATAATTATAAAATATAATATCTCAGATACATATTTTATAATTATTAATTATAACGCTATTCCACTAAAATTTTAGAGCTGCACTTTCAAACGACATAAAATTACAAAGCTTCAAGTAAGCTAACTATCCATGACATATCATAATAGGCTTAGTTTTAATTCAAGTTTAGAGTTGCACATCTCCATAGGATATTTATAATAGGCTTAGGGATAAATTCTGTTTTACCTTTCTGATTATTTTTATCTTATGTTCCATTATCATACCATTAGAATACTTACTATCTATAGATCGTATACCTTTTGTTTACACTAATACATCTAAATGGTTGAGCGCTCCAATCTTTTAATTACAAGATAATGCACATAAGAGAATATCACTTACTCTACAAAAAAAACTATGGATTCCATATCTATGAATAATAAGTCGACGTGAATCAAGAGTTATGTCTTTAACGTACTGATATACATACCATCATTAAGTCAGGATGTCACATTTTGGTACATCAAAAGACATAAGTAAAAAATACGGGCCCATTAATCATTTTTGGATTAAGGCATGACACATATGATTGTCTAAAATAAATTGATTTGCACAAACAGAATTATTAACCAAATCAATTCAACTTTTATGTGCTTGATCTAATACACCGTCACTTATAATAATGCACCAATATTTTTATTCGCGGAGTACCACTATCTTGTTAGGGATGTAAACAATATAACAATCTTAGCATGAATTAACAGCCTAAATTTATTTCCTCAATTGTAGATCTTATGATTTAGACCATCACCTTTAAGATTCCTGTCTTTCGCACAATCTGTCCATCATATGCACTGTTCTTAAAGGTTTAGACCGACAGTCTCAAACTTTTGTTTGCTCATCATACATTCAACAAATATGAACATAAAGTCGATAACATTTGGTATATGAATAATAAATAAACTCTTTATTGATAAAATATCTCCAAAAATATATTACAACAGTTTACTTCTTAGGGCATCATGTTTAACACCACAACCTTTTAACATAGTGTAATTTTATACTACATTATTTTTTTTCGTATATCGAGTGTAAAATTGAGGAGATATTTCTTTTAATAGTCTAAAATTACACTAACTGACTTTTTATCCATACTAACTATTTCTCAACACAGTATATCATATATTTGTGTTTGTTCTTTATCGATACAATTATAGTGTATTGTGTACCCTTTTTACCTTTATGTGTCTTTCTATACTGTATTTCATTAACTGATAAATTGTAGATACAAAATCCTTATTAGTTTAACTGACTGTCATTTGACAATTTTTATATTGTTTTGGACTATGACATGATTTTCTATTTTGATTTACATATTTATCCTTTATTAATTTATACCATAAAATTTATAATTAATGTGACATGAATTTCATCTTAAAAGTATTTTACAAATTTTTAAATATTTAAACTCATAAATTTTGCATATTTAAAATACTAGATATTGTATAAAAATTTACATTGATAATGCACACATATATGCATTATCATAAATAACTTATATTTTATCGTATTTATTCAAACATTTGATATGTTGAGGAAAAATTCATTATTTAAATATAAATAAATTATTGATTTAGATTAATGATTTTTCTCAGACATTACACTAAGACAGATTATAGTCAATTTTAAAATATTTTAAACGTGAGCATTAAAGTGAACTTTCATGTAAAATTAACAAAATAGATTACAGTAACAATTTGCTTGATGGTATGACAACACAACTTGAAACTCATACGAAATTAATAGGTTTGGGTCAATGATGACGACATAATTAATATGATAATAAGCAAGTTATGTTCGCCTTGACTAGCCTAACCTAGACTAGAACAAACTAACCTAACTATATATGATATACTATAAATTTTAGCTTATTTGAAAGCGATGACTTAAGGGCATTTCAAATGTTTCTTGATTTGTAGACTTTGATCGAGATATTCTTTAAGGGTATGGTACCTTTTTCAATTGACTTCTAGACTACTTCATCGAAGCAAAAATCAAGTGAAGAACGATGCTTTTGTTGGACCCTCTCACCTTTGCTCCTCTACAAGGTTGGACCTCGCAAAGCAAGCCTCTAAACTCCTTCCTTAAGACTCTATTGTGTTGCTCATGAGAACTAGGTAGCCTTAACTTCCATATGTTATTGGTTCAACCTCTGATGAGAATTGAGGTCCTTGCATAGATGCCTCGCCCCTAAGACTTGCTTGCTTTTATAGAATACATTTTGGTTTCTTGAGGCCCTGTAGCATAGAGGATTGCCTTCAACTATGTTGCTATTACCCTAGTAGCCATTAACCACTTGGTCGTTGACTACTTAGGCTCTATGTTTCAAGTCTATTTCATAACTCTCTTCTCGGCTCCACCAAGACCCTGAACCCTTCTTTTATCTTATCCATTATCTTCTTCCTTGACTCCCTACATCTCTAGTAACTTTTTGTAACATATTGCATAGTTTATGTGAGGTAAAAATGCAAATAATATGAGTTTTAAAATTTGTTGTTAATTTTTTCTTTTTTTCCCCTTAAAAGAAAAGATAATTTTAATAGACTAATCAAATGTGTTATAATCATGTAAAATAAATCATGTATCGATTATTTATTTATGTATAAAATAAACAAGTTATACGTATTGACATGATTAATAAATAGATCGTGTTTAAATTGAAATTTATTAATAGGTTGAATAAGGGATTCATGTTTAGATTGATATTATTTTACATGATTAATAAATGGACACAAATTGAGATTTTTTTTTCTCTTTTTCTAATTTGACGAAGCATCGAGTGTCATATTTGCATCGCTAGCTTGATGGTTTTCTTTGTTGTTAGTGATTTTTTTGGCCATGTCTTCATGACTCCGGTGAGCTCGATGACACCGATGGTGAGAGAGAAATGGAAAGATAGAGAGAAGAGAAAGAAACAAACAACAAAGCGAGGGTAGGAGAAAGAAAAGAAGAGGAAAAATATTCTGATATACTAGAGTATAATTTTTAAATTTTTAGTTGCTTTATAATATGGATTAATTACAAAAATTCCCTTTGAACTATAGCATTTGAAACACTTTGCCGTTCAAATTTCAAAACGTAACATTTGTTCCCCTTAAAATATGAACTGTTAACAAAAATAGTCCTTCTATTAGAATTTTAACGGTAAATTGATAAATAATTTTAAAATTAGGGTCTTTAAGTAATCCCAGTTATAAAAACAACAAAAAAATTAAAGCTATAATAAAATTAGTTTTTATTGGTGATTAAAAGCAAAAAATAAGAAAGAAATATACCATTATTTGAATCTTTCTTTTTTCTTATATACTAAAATTTTCTTTAAAATTCACACTCAACAAGTATTTTGAAATTTTAAAAGGTATAAATACCAATAAAACCTTCAAAAATATGAAAGAAATTTTATTAATACTATCAAAAAAAATTTCTTATTGAAAACTTTTTGTTATGTTTTTTGTTATATTGCATATATTTATATTATATTTTTTTTTTCTTTTCACAAGTATTTATATCTTTTAAAATTTCAAAATACTTCTTGGGTGTGAAAAAATAAAATTTTGAAGAACATTTTGGTATATAAAAAAGAAAGATTCCAATAGTGTAATGGTTTTAGTTGATTTTTTTTGTTTTTAAAAATCAATAAAGACTATTTTTATTATAGTTTTAATTTTTATGGTTATTTCTATAACCAAAATTGCCTAAATTCCACTAACTTTATAATCATTTGTCAATTTTTTGTTAACATTTTATCAAAATGACTATTTTTGTTAACAGTTCATATTTCAAAAGGAATGGATGTTACGTTTTAAACTTCGAGACGTAAAGTTTTACAAAGGTTATAGTTCAAAAGAGTTGTAATTTAATCCTTATAATATTGATTTGTTTAAATCTCCTATTTATTTTTACATTTTTAAAATATTTAACATTATTCACTCATCTCTCTAAAAAAGCATTATTTCCTCACCACGTCTAACTTCTTATAAACTCCTCGTATTATGTTTTCTTAAGGTAGAAATTTGAAAAAAAGGCCACCCAAAAATTTTAATCGGGGAAATGGTCTATTTTTTTTTTTTTTTGGCACCAAAATTCAAGTTTTTTAGGTAGGAAAACTGTTTCAGTTTTTTTGAAAAAAAAACCTCAATAGAAATTTCTTATAACTCATTTTGTCAAGGCACCTAGTACATCTCCCTCAATTAAGGCCCCAATTCCTACATAGCCAAGACCATTGTGAACTGCAATGTCGACATTGAGTTTGAGAGTGCCTTGCTGAGGGGCAAACCATCGAGAAGAAGGGGTAGAGGCTTAGGAGGCAGGATATATTACTCTGATGTTGAGAGATCTGAAATCACTCAAGTAGCAACTTGCATTTTGAAGAATAATCTCGAGTTTATAGGATGTAGCCCGATGAAGAAGTTGATTTTTGTTAAACCATATCTGTAGAGGATGATGGAGAACAGCTCAAATTCATCTTTTGTGTTGCGAGTCTTGAAAAAATTAGCTAGGTTAGCAAAAGATCTAGCAGTGCATTTTCTAAGGATGGCCCAACAAGTAGAGGGAGACCAGATTTCGTGAGCCTTGTTGTAGTGGAACAGAGCTTGAGTCGTAATTTCCTCCTCATTCTGACAAATGCGACAAATTTAGATTTTAGAGATGTTAACGTTCCATGATTTTGTTGCAATATGGAGCCAAATCAACCTAGCAGGAAGAAGAAGAAAAAAATAATAGGGGCAGTGGCCGGGCGTCGTGGCGCCCGAAATGAGGGCTGCGGTGCCCGCCCAAAGTTCAACTAGTGCCACGGTGCCCAGAGTCTGTCTTTTTGTGATTTTTTGTGTAAAAGTCGCATTTTAAAGGCCTATAAAGGGAAACTATTAGGGTTTCTCATCAGTTGTTATTTTCTCCTCTTTGGGGTATAAATAAACATAAGGTGGTTAGAGTTGTAAGGGTGAGTGGCATTATTTTATGTGAGGCATATTTTTTGTGAGAGATCCATTGTTGAGAGAAAAAATTCCCACAAAGGGTGCAAAAACACTATTTGAGTGTGTGTGATAAATTTCTCTTGTAATCTGTAATCTCTTTCATCATAATGGAATTTACAGTGGGCAGAAATAGGACGTAGTCTTGAATTTGGACTAACCTGTATAAAAATTTGGTGTCTCTTTTTTCTTCTTTTCTCCAATTTCTTTTCTGCAATTATTCATTCTTGCGATCCTTAGAATTAGGAGGTGCCTAATTCCCCAACAAGTGGTATCAAAGCAAAGGTTTGGATCAAGAACGATGAAAGGAGAAGAAGGTTTGACAGCTGATATCACCAAATTCGATGGTTCGGATTTTTCCTATTGAAGGATGCAAGTGGAAGACTACCTCTATAGCAGGAAACTACACTTGCCCTTGGGTAATAAGCCCAAAGGTATGAAGGATGGGGAGTGGAATCTCCTAGATAGATAGGTGCTGGGTGTGATCCATTTGACCCTGTCAAAGAACGTGGCCCACAACGTTGCGAAAGAGAATACTACAGTAGGGATGATGAAGGCTTTGTCAGATATGTATGAGAAGCCCTCAGCCAATAACAAGGTACATCTCATGAAGAAGCTCTATAATTTAAAAATGCCTGAAGGTGCCTCAATGGTAGAGCATTTGAACAATTTTAACACCATCCTAAACCAATTGTTCCCGGTAGAGATTAAATTTGATGATGAGATCAATGCCCTAATCCTCTTGGCCTCATTACCTAATAGTTGGGAACCCATGAGGGTGGCCATCTCTAATTCAATTGGGAATGAAAAACTGAAGTTTGTTGATGTTAGAAACTCTAATCTGGCAGAAGAATTTCGCAGAAAGGATTCAAGTGAAGCCTCTACGTCAAACTCAGCCCTTAATGTTGATAATAGGGCAGGAAACTTAAGAGATATTCCAACAGGGATAATGGCAGGAGAGGTAAGTCGAGGAATGGGAGAAGTAAGTCGAGGAACGATAGGAGTATGGAGTGATAGAATTGTGGGATAACCGGCCACTTGAAAAAGAATTGCAAGGCTCCAAGGAAGAATGAAGACAAGAACAATGACGCTGTAAACGCTACCACTGAAGAGGCACAGAATACCTTACTCTTGTTTGTCGATAATGCCCTTGATTTATGGGTGATAGATTTAAGAGCATCATTCCACACCATTACACACCATCACATCCTGGAGAATTATGTTGTTGGAAATCATGGTAAGGTTTACCTTGCAGATGGTGAACCTTTGGACATTGTTGGCATTGGGGATGTCAGTTTGAAAATGCCTAATAGGTCTATGTGGAAGATTCAAAAGGTGAGACATGTACCCAAGTTGATGTGCAATTTGATTTCGGTAAGGCAAATGGATGACTAAGGACATAAAGTGACCTTCAGTTGTGGAGGTTGGAAAGTCACTAAGGGAGCGATGGTTGTTGCTCGGGAACGCAAGGCTAGAACTCTCTACATTAATTCCAGTTGCAAAGATACCATAGCAATTGTTGATTCTACTGCTAATGCCAAGCTATGGCATAATAGGCTCGGTCACATGAGTGAGAAGGGAATAAAGGTGCTTCATTGTAAAGAAAAACTACCAGGATTGAAAACTATTGATCACAGTTTATGTGAAGCCTGCATCTTTGGCAAATAGAAGAGAGTTAGTTTCTCAACAACAGGTAGAGAGCCTAAGTCCAGGAAGTTAGAGCTAGTTCACACTGGTGTGTGGGGACCTTCGACGGTGACTTCCCTTAGTGGCGTAATTACTATGTGACATTTATTGATGACTCAAGTAGGAAGGTATGGGTTTACTTTTTGAAAAATAAATATGATGTCTTTGATGCTTTCTAGAGATAGAGAGCCATGGTTGAATGAGACAGATTTAAAGGTGAAGTACTTGCAGTCTGACAATGAGGGAGAGTACTTAGATGATGACTTCAAGCGGTACTATGCTGAGAATGGAATAAAGATGAAGAAAACCATTCCAGGGAAACCACAACAGAATGGTGTAGCTAAAAGGATGAATAAAACTCTAAATGAGCATGCCAGAAGTATGAGGTTACATGCAGGGCTACCAAACTCATTTTGAGCTTAGGCAATTAACACAGCAGCTCATCTGATCAATGGAAGTCCATCCACACCATTGAAGTTCAAGCTACCAGAAGAAGTCTAGAGTAGTAAAAAGGTTGATCTCTCTTACTTGAGAGAATTTGGGTGTGTTTCCTATGTTCATATTGATCTTGCTACTAGAAGTAAACTTGATGCAAAGTCAAAGAAGTGTTTTCTGGTTGGCTATGGTGGGCTTGAATTTGGTTATCATTTCTAGGATGACCAAAATCGAAAGATTATCAGGAACAAGGATGTGATCTTCAATGAAGGTGTTTTGTATAAGGATAAAGATAACTGTGACACTAAAAGTTCAAGTTCTGAAGGTAAGAAACCTGAGGTGATTCCATTGAAGGATCTTCCTGAAGTAGAGGTGCAAAATCCAAAGGTTGAAGATCAAGAGAATATAGCTCCAAAGGGAAACCAGAGTACTCCTGCCACTTTAGTTCGGAGGTCTCGTAGGACTATCAGACCGCAGCAGAGATACCCCCTTTCTCTACGTTACATTTTGTTGACCGACGGAGGTGAACCAGAGAGTTATGATGAAGCTGTGCATGCTAAAGATTTGGTCAAGTGGGAGTTAGCCATGAGGAATGAGATGGATTCCTTAATGTCCAATTAGACATGGCAACTGGCAGAGTTACCATAAGGCAAAAAGGCCTTGCATAATAGATGGGTATACCAAACAAAAAATGAAAGTGATGGCAACAAACGGTACAAGGCAAGGCTAGTGGTAAAAGGCTTTCAGCAGAAAGAGGGCATCTACTTTAACGAGATTTTTCTCCTGTGCTGAAATTAACCACGATCAGGACGGCACTTGCGCTAGTGGCAAATGAGGACTTGTTCTTGGAACAGTTGGATGTTAAGACAACTTTTCTCCATGGTGATTCAGAGGAGGAGATCTACATAAAGCAGCCATAACTTTTTGAAGTGTCGGGTAAGGAGAACTTAGTGTGCAAACTTCAAAAGAGCTTGTATGGCCTCAAACAAGCTCCCAAGCAGTAGTATAAGAAGTTTGACGGTTTTATGTGCAGCAATGGTTTCTTGAGGTGTCAGGAAGATCACTGTTGTTATGTGAAGAATTTTGGTGACTCCTACATTATATTATTGCTATATGTCGATGACAAGTCGATAGCCGGAGGTTGCAAATAGGAGATTGATAAGCTAAAGAAGGAGCTATCTAAGGAGTTGGCAATGAAGGATTTGGGTGCTGCAAAACAAATCCTTGAGATGAGAATAACAATGAACAATAATGGTCTAAAACTGTCATAGGAAGAATATGTTGAAAAGGTGCTTAGTAAATTCAACATGAGTAATGCAAAGCCTATGAGTACTCCTTTGGCCAGTCACTTCAAGTTATCAAAGGACCAATCAACGACAATAGAGCAGGAGCGAGACCACATGGCCAAGGTGCCTTATGTTTCAGCAATAGGTAGTCTCATGTATGCCATGGTTTGTACCAGACCAGACATTGCACATGCAGTGGGAGTTATGAGTAGGTACATGAGCAATCTAAGCAAGCAGCATTGGGAGGTAGTGAAGTGGATTCTCAAATATCTGAGAGGTACTGCTAGTTTAGCACTATGTTTCAAGAAGTCAGATTTAGCACTACAGGGCTATGTAGATGCTGATATGACTGGAGACATTGATGGCAAAAAGAGTACTACCGGCTATGTCTATACTTTGGGTGGCATAGCACTTAGTTGGGTCTCGAAGCTAGAAAAGATAGTTGCACTCTCTACAACAGAAGCAGAGTATGTGGCAATGACTGAAGCGAACAAGGAGATGATTTGGTTGCAGTCATTTCTAAAAGAACTGGGTTACAAGCAGGAAAGGAGTGCATTACGTAGTGATAGTTAGAACGCCATTCACTTGGCAAAAAATCCTGCATTTTATGCTAGGACAAAGCATATACAACTGCAATATCACTTCATCAGGTCGGCTTTGGAAAATGGGGTGCTAAAGCTTGAGAGGATTCTTGGGAGTCATAATCCAATAGATATGCTCACCAAGACAGCTCCTATCGAGAAACTAAAGTTGTGCGCAACTTCAGTTGGACTTCTCCATGACGGATGAGAAGTTGTTGCCACTGCAATTGGAGACATGGTGATTGATTAGTCTCCAAGTGGGAGATTTTTGTAATGTGGAGCCAGATTAACCTAGTAGGAAGAAGAAGAAAAAAAAATAATAGGGGAGCAGTGGCTGGGCACCGCAACACCCAAAATGAGAGCCGCGGCACTCGCCGGAAGTTCAACTAGTGCCGCGGTGTCGATTTTGAGCATCGCGACACCCAAAGTCTATCTTTTTGTGATTTTTCTGTGTAAAAGTCGTGTTTTAAAAAGCCAAAAATGGGAAACTACTAGGGTTTCGCATTAGTTGCTATTTTTCTCTTCTTTGGGGTATAAATAAACATAAGGTGGCTAGGGTTGTAAAGGTGAGTGGCATTATTTTGTGCAATGCATATTTTTTGTGTGAGCTCCATTGTTGAGAGAAAAAATTCCCACAGAGGGTGCTAGGTAAAAGAGAGATTTGGGAAACACTATTTGAGTGTATGGGATAAATTTCTCTTGTAATCTGTAATCTCCTTCATCATAGTGGAATCTGCAGCGGGCAGAAACAGAACGTAGTCTCGAATTTCGATGAACCTATATAAAAATTTGGTGCCTCTCTTTTCTTCTTTTCTCCAATCTCTTTTTTGCAATTATTCATTCTTCTGATCTTTAGAATTAGTAGGTGCCTAATTCTCCAACAGATTTATGTTGTTTAAGACCAAATGATGCATTTAATACAGACTGAAAACATCATTGAGTTTTAGAGAAAAGGTCCAATAAAGCTTGATTTTATACCGATATGAACAAAAGGGTTAAACTTAAGAGTTTTTATTCCTCCCATTTTTTGCTGAAATGTATTTTTTAGATTTTTTTTGTTAAAATGGAGTTACTTATACATGACTTTTTATGTTATTCTCAAATTTTCATATGATTTTTGGTGGGTTATTGGAAATAGTTAATGCTGTTGGAAAAAATAATTTTTCATGTGGGCACACATATGTAATTAAATGTGTTATTTAATGCTATCTTAAGGTAAAGCCTAAATTAAAGTGATATAATTAAAATAAAGTTAAAAGGCTTTTGGGTATTAAAATAATGTATGGGTTATTATTATTAATATTATATGTGCATATACCAATTTGTAATTTCTAGATTTTATGATGGGTAAAACTGAAAATACACTAAAATAACTAAAGTTATTTATTCTGGTTATGGTCCCCAATTCATACGTATTATTATTCATCCAGAAAGTTTCCAAACATTCCTGCTTCACTGAAATCCCATCTTCATTGAAGTCTTAAAGGAATACGTATTGGATTGGAAGGCAATAACCCACAGCAATCTAAGATCATGAATCAAGGTACGCTTCTGTAATTTAGAATTATTCCTCTCAATGATTTGACATGAACGATCTTGGTAGAATTATGGTTCAATTTGTCCTAACAAGTGGCATCAAAGCAGCTTCATGTTGAATCATTGAGAAATTTTTCTCAAATTTTTGGTTGAATTTTTGGTTCAATAAAGATTCGGTTCATGATTGCATAGACTTTGGTTTGTTAAATATGGTTGTCGTCTATTTAATACGAATGTGAATATGCATTTATTTAATGAAAAGTTAAAAGAAAACAATGAAAACATGAAAACGGCATGATGTATTGATCTCATTGAAATCGTTTTTCCTTTTTTCTTTTCTGGGTTTCATTCCTACAAGTTGTGTGGTATTCGATTTAAGACAACCAAGCAACCCTTTGGATTACCGATGGCAAACTCACTACCGCCGACAAGGAACTCCGGCTAAGACCCTCAGGCCTGGCCAGAGAGGGAGAGACGCAGCCTCTGGCTTTGGTGAGGCATGATAACGGCGGCCATAGCCTGCTGTATAAAGAAAATAAAAAAAAGGACAAGGGGGCCTGGTTTTGGCTGGCGACGGTCTGCTTCACCGCCAGCATCAGGGATATCTGGGGCTGCCATCAGGCTGCGCTGACGAGCAGAGCCGATGTACAGGCCACTGGTGAAAGTTCTTTGGCGGTTGGCGGTAGCCCAAGCCAACCGCTAGGTGACGGTACCCAAGGGTCATGACTCCCCTGGGCAGGAGATGCGTTCTGGGCTTTAGCCTAGAATTGCATCAATTCACACGGGCCATAGAGGCCCGTGAACGGTTGTAACCTAGGGGATCAACCCCTGGATGACTAGAGACCTCAAAAAAAAAAAGAGGGTCATGGGTTGGTCACGGGCCTGAATTTATTAGGCCCATAATCAGCAAAAACCTAGGGGCTCAACCCTTGGGTGACCCAAATAAAAAAAAAGAAAAAGAAAAAAAAAAGGAAAGAGGGAATGGCTGGGTAAGGACCCAGGTCGGGTCAACCTGACCCGGTCCACCTTTGACCCTGGCAGGGTCAACGGTCAATGTTGACTTTGATAGTTGACTTTGATCAGCCGACTTTTTGACCAAAATTTTTTTTGGGGTCAATTTTTGGGTGCAACTTTAAAATTCAAATTGTGTTTTTGGAGTATTAATATTATCAAATTAATTTATTGAACCAATAAGCTACCAAAGTAGCCTCTTTTGTGGATGTTAATTAATTTGTGATATTAAGAAGGTTGTGTGAATTTAATTCATATGAATATTAATCGGCCCAAAGGAAGTTTAATATTTGGTAGAATTAAATTCATACCTGTGGTGATAAATATGTAACAATTATATGGTTATTTTTGGCATGTGAATAATAAGTAGATCCAAAGATTAGCTTATTATTTAACATGATTTATTGTTAATATTTGATCACTAAACCAAGAATACCACTCACAAGTTAATATCTCTGCCCAAAGACTAAATATTAATGTTGTTTCAAGTTTCTTGTGATGGGATTAACCATTGTTTGAATTTTATTGGTTGTTTTATGTGAACTCTTATGTGAATATGTGATTTTGTTCTTTGTGCAGCTATAGCATCATCTTCCTCATTATCTGCAAGTGTTAATTCCATTCCTATGCTGAATGGGACTAACTTTAAGGACTGGAAAGAAAATGTATTAATCATTCTTGGTTGCCTAGATCTAGACTTAACCATAAGGGTTGAACGTCCTACTATTACGGATTCTAGTTCCATTGAGGATAAAAAGGAACATGAAAGATGGGATCATTCTAACCGAATGAGTCTAATGATCATTAAGAGAGGCATTCCAAAAGTCTTCAGGGGCACTGTGCCTGATGAGGTCATTACAGCCAAGGGTTTCCTTGAGGCCATTGAGAAATGCTTTGCAAAAAATGATAAGGCTGAAACAAGCACGCTTTTGGCGAGATTGATTTCAATGAAGTACAAGGCAAAAGGAAACATAAGGGAGTACATCATGGAGATGTCTCATCTAGCTTCAAGATTAAAGACACTAGATCTAGAAATTTCTGAGGACCTTCTAGTGCATCTTGTCTTGATTTCTCTTCCTGCACAATTCAACCAATTCAAGATCAGTTACAACTGCCAGAAAGAGAAATGGACTCTTAATGAGTTAATTTCTTATTGTGTGCAAGAGGAAGAAAGACTGAAGCAAGAAAAGACTAAAAGTGCTCACTTAGTTAGCACCTCTAAGGACAAGAAGAAAAGAAAGAAAAGTAATAAAGCTGCTAAAGCTCCAGCACAAAAGAAACAACATAAGGATAAGGATGAAAATCATAGTTGTTTCTTTTGTGGTAAACCTGGACACATGAAGAAGGTCTGCACCAAGTATCATGCTTGGCTTGCAAAGAAAGGTATGCTTCTCAATTTGGTTTGTTCTGAGATTAATTTAACTTCAGTTCCAAGACACACTTGGTGGATTGATTTAGGTGCCACTACTCATATAAGTGTGTTTATGCAGGGTTGCCTCAGCTGCCGAAAGCCGATTGATGCTGAAAGATTCATCTATGTGCGAGATGACAAATCGGTAGAAGTTGAAGCAATAGGGCATTTTAGGTTATTGTTAAGTTCTGGTCATTATTTGGATTTGAAAGACACATTTGTTGTACCATCATTTAGGCAGAATTTAATTTCTATTTCTGCTTTGGACAAATCTGGATACTATTGTTCATTTGGAAATAGTCAGTTTAGTCTTTCTTTAAATTCAAATGTTATTGGTACCAATTCTTTATCATTTCAAGATAACCTATATTTGCTTAATACAGTTGCTTCATATAATAAAACCTTGCATGTTAGTTCTCGTGGCATAAAACGTAAATTAACCGATGAGAATTCGGCTGTATTATGGCATAAGCGATTAGGACATATTTCAAGGAAAAGGATGGAAAGGCTTGTGTCAGATGAAATTCTTAATTCCTTTGATTTTACAAATTTTGAAATCTATGTTGATTGTATTAAAGGGAAACAGACAAACAAAAGGAGATTGGATGCCAATAGAGCTACGGATGTCTTAGAATTGATACATGCAGACATTTGTGGACCACTTCCTGTGGCTTTATGGAATGGTCAACAATATTTTGTATCATTCATAGATGATTACTCTCGATATGGCTATCTATATCTCATACATGAAAAGTCACAGACTTTAGATGTGTTCAAGTTATATAAGGCTGAGGTTGAGCTTCAACTCAGCAAAAGAATTAAGGCTGTCAGATGTGACCGTGGTGATGAGTACTATGGCAGATATAACGAATCAGGTGAACAACGTCTAGGACCTTTTGCTAAATTCCTAGAGGAATGCAGGATAGTCCCTCAATATACCGTGCCAGGTTCACCTAGCATAACTGGCGTAGCTGAGAGGCGAAATCGGACACTTAAGGACATGGTGAGGAGTATGATTTGTCATTCCACCTCACTTGAATCCCTCTGGGGTAAAGCACTTAAGACTGCAGCTTACATTCTCAATAGAGTACCAACAAAGGCAGCAGCTAAAACACCTTATGAGCTTTGGACTGGCAAAAGGCCTAGTCTGAAGCATTTACATAGTTGGGGTTGCCTAGCTGAGGCAAGGCCTTATAGGCCTAATGAAAAGAAATTGGACCCCAAGACAGTGAGCTGCTATTTTATGGTTACTCTAAACGGTCAAGGGGTTACAAATTTTATGATCCCACTACTAAGGTTATTTTTAAGACGGGAATTGCAACATTCTTTGAGGATGTTGAGTTTTGGGGGAGAAATAAGGTTAGAGACTTTGTCTTTGAGGATGAATTTGATCTTGTTCCTCTTGAACAAGAGGAATAAGTTTAGCGACTTTGTCTTTGAGGATGAATTTGATCATGTTCCTCTTGAACAAGAGGAATTGGTTCATATTCCCACAATTGCTTTTGATAATGTTCAGGTTTCTATCCCTGACATTGATCAAGTTGCAAATCAAGAACAACCAGACATAGTTGTTCAACCCCTTGAGGTACAAACTCAACAACCTCAAGAACCAGAACCTCGGGAACTTGTGTCATTAAGGAGATCCACTAGAGAGAGGAGAAGTGCTATTCCAAATGATTACATAGTATTTCTCCAAGAGCATGAGGAAAGTGTTGGATTGATGGATGATGATCCAATCAATGTCCGTCAAGCCATGCATAGTTCAAACTCTCAAAAGTGGATGGATGCCATGAAAGATGAGATAAAGTCCATGAAGGACAATGGCATTTGGGATCTCGTTCCATTACCTAAAGGTGCAAAGCCCATTGGTTGTAAATGGATATTTAAAACCAAGAGGGATTTGAAGGGTGATGTAGAGCCATATAAGGCTCGTCTTGTTGCTAAGGGCTTTAGCCAAAAGGAAGGCATTGATTACAAAGAGACTTTCTCTTCAGTTTCAACGAAAGACTTTTTTAGGACAATCATGGCACTTGTAGCACATTTTGATCTTGAGCTACATCAGATGGATGTTAAGACGGTGTTTCTAAATGGTGACATCGAAGAAACGATCTATATGATGCAGCCAGAAAACTTTGAGTCGGGAGACCCAAAGAAGATGGTTTGCAAATTAAAGAAATCCATCTATGGGCTTAAGCAAGCTTCTCGTCAATGGTATTACAAATTTCATTAAGTGATAGTCTCATTTGGTTTCAAGATGAATGCTGTGGATAATTGTATATACCATAAGTTCAGTGGGAGTAAGTGTATTTTTCTGGTATTGTATGTTGATGACATATTGCTTGCCACCAATGATATGGGCTTATTGCATGAAACCAAGAGATTTCTATCAAAGAAATTTGAAATGAAAGATCTTGGTGATGTGTCTTTTGTGTTAGGAATTAAAATATATCGAGATCGCTCTTGGGGTATTCTTGGGTTATCACAAAAGAGCTATATCGAAAAAGTTATTAAAAGATTTGACATGCAGGACTGTAAACCAGGAGATACCTCTGTGGCTAAAGGAGATAAATTCAGTTTAAGTCAGTGTCCTAAGAACGACCTTGAGGTTAAGGAAATGGAAAAGATCCCATATGCATCAGCTGTTGGGAGTCTAATGTATGCTCAAGTTTGTACTCGTCTAGATATAGCATATATTGTTGGATTGTTGGGCAGATATTTGAGTAACCCTAGAATGGATCATTGGAAAGCAGCCAAATAGGTTATGCGATACTTACAGAGAACAAAAAATCACATGCTTATATATAAAAGGTCAGACCAACTCGAGATCATTGGTTATTCGGATTCAGATTTTATTGGATGTCAAGATAGTCGTCGATCCACTTTGAGCTATATTTATTTGCTTGCTGGAGGAGCTATTTCTTGGAGGAGTGCTAAGTAGTCACTCATAGCTTCTTCCACTATGGAGGCAGAATTTATAGCATGTTATGAGGCATCCAATCATGGAATATGGCTGCGAAACTTTGTCACTAGGATGCAAATTGTGAAAAATAGTGAAAGGCCACTTAAGTTGTTTTGTGACAATAAATCTGCAGTCTTATATTCTAACAACAACAAGAGCTCTTCAAAGTCAAAGCATATGGAGATTAAGTTTCTTGTTGTTAAAGAAAGAGTTCAAAGTGGTCAGGTGTCTATAGAACATATTGGTACAAACTCCATGCTAGCGGATCCGCTTATAAAAGGGCTTCCACCCAAGGTCTTTCATGAGCACACTGCTCATATGGGTGTTTAGTTACTTGATGATATGCAGTTTTAGTGGGAGTTTGTATTTGAATGCTAATTTTCTTTGTATATAGACATTATGTGTTTGTATATGTTTTTTTGCAGAAATAAAGAATACAGTTTACTTACACTCTGATTTTGGTACGATTTTGATCTCATTGAGGTATAAGGTAGGACCAATTGAAAATAGACATGTTTAGATCACTTTGCATGTAATTTCCATGCTACATATCCATACTTGATCTATGTCATTTGGTTATATCGATATGTGTGATCATTGATGGGTCTAGTCACGTTATATTTGTGACAAAGACTGCTTTGGTTCTGTGTTGGTATGATCAATAGACGAGATTATTTAGGAATACCCTTATGTATGATAGCAAAGGTCGAGCTCACTAAGGTTAACACATTTTTGCAAAGAAATATATGTGGCCCAAGTGGGAGATTGTTGGAAAAAATAATTTTTCATGTGGGCACACATGTGTAATTAAATGTGTTATTTAATGATATCTTAAGGTAAAGCCTTAATTAAAGTGATATAATTAAAATAAAGTTAAAAGGCTTTTGGGTATTAAAATAGTGTATGGGTTATTATTATTAATATTATATGTGTATATACAAATTTGTAATTTTTAGATTTTATGATGGGCATAACTGAAATACACTAAAATAACTAAAGTTATTTATTCTGGTTATGGTCCCTAATTCATAAGTATTATTATTCATTTAGAAAGTTTCTAGACATTCCTGCTTCACTGAAATCCCATCTTCATTGAAGTCTCAAAGGAATACGTATTGGATTGAAAGGCAATAACCCACAGCAATCCAAGATCATGAATCAAGGTACGTTTTCACAATTTTGAATTATTCCTCTCAATGATTTGACATAAATGATCTTAGCAGAATTATGCTTCAATTTGTCCTAACAAATGCTGGTTGATTTCTGCCACTATTGTAATTAATTTTGCCATGTATTTAGAAAAATCTATTGGTTTGTAGTCGTATGTTTAATAATGTTCTGTGATTTTGTTATGCTTTGATAAATTTGCTTTATTACTAATTCGTAGTTAGTTTTGTCCCTGTAGGAGTGTTCAAAAAAAACCTTTAATCTATCCAAATAATCCAAATCGAACTGATGGTTTTTATTTCCATTTTAGACAATTTAGATGGTTTTTTATACAAATATTTAGGTTATTTGATTAGTGATTTGGACTTCTAAACCGCACACACCATCAACCTAAACTGCCTACTAAAACCATCATAGTATATAATTTTTATTTTTAAAATACTCTTTATGTAAGATTTTTATTTTTTATTTTTATTTCTTTCATTGGTCATTACAAGAAGTTCTACTCTATAAGATGTGTCTTAATACACTCTATAGTTACACTTTTCTTAATCACTCATCATCATTGTCCACAAAAACAAAATCAACTTAAAAAACTAACATATACAATCAAGACTTACTCATGGTTCAAAGGTTCACTGTTGCTTTCATTTTTATGTTCATGGGGTATGCCATTGTCTTATTTTCTTTTCCATTGTAAATAAACTATTACAAACTTATCTAACAGCATTTGGAAACCTGAGATGGATCCTAGTTCCAACTGGTTGAACAACGTCGCCATTGTACCAAAGAGTATTCTTGGTAAGACTTTGCAATGCAGATGTTCGTTTGAAGTTTCTAACATCATTACTTGCTGAAATAAATGTAGAAACTCAACTAGATCTGATTTTCCATCAAAGTTCTTCATTTTCAGAGCCACAAATTTCGTTGATTTCGGCTCCATCAGGATCTCTTCAGTAAAAGGGAATTTGGCCACGTTTTTGGCTTCTTTGTTCGCCATTTCTACTGGATTTAAATTCTTTATTTCTTTTAGCTGCCTATCCAAAGTCTTTCTTCATTATTTCCTCATCCATGTCTTGTCTGGTAAAAGATTGTCTTGAGATTTCTACTCTGTCAGCTATATTCTGAGTTTTGTTTTCTGTCATCCTTATTCGTGCCTTCTCAGAGTATGTCTTCTTTGTAGTGAGTTCTCAAATGACTTCGTTTGAATCGGCTTCATCTTTAGGAAACTCTTCAACTTTGACTTCGTCCACCATCTTTGCCTATGGCTTTTGATTTCCTCTTTCAGCTTCTTCAAGTTGCTTTAGTAGATCTTTTTGATTCTCCATCATTTCTTGCATTTTTTCTTTTAAATGTTTGGTTTGGTCTTGCAACCTTTTGATAATCTAGATTAATTTTTGCTGTGGATCTATGGTCGGGTTTGGCATGTTGACATTTGACTCTGATTGTTGTTTTTCTTCTTTATTTTTGATAGTTTTCTTCAAAATCGCCATTATTGGTAATGGCTTGCAAAGCAGCTTCTTCTTCTATTAGATGATTTCCCACAGATGGATCCAATTTGTTTGGGAGATTTTTAGATCTAATCAACCAATCGCAATCCAAAACCCTAAGATAAGGCTGTGTCTAAAGAGAAGAAAAGAAATCTCTCTAACTCACAGAATTTCTCTATCTAGTTTCTCACTTTAGAATTTTCTTAAATGGTCCAAAGGTCCCCTTCTACTCTGATTATTCCTTTATTTATAGACGTGGGAATTGTTTCCTTTTTTTTAGTTTATATCGTTAGATTCCTTTTCTTATTCCTAATGATTAGATTTATATTTGTTATGATGATTCATCTAATTACAATGGGTAAGTCACCCACCAAGTGGTCCACTAGCAATTCTATAGCCCTCCATTGCTCCCATCAAGATAATTTGTGTAGCCCATATTGCTAAAATGCTTTAAGCATGGATCATGTTAGGGTTCCCCAAATAGTCTAGCCCGCCTTCACTAAATATTTGTGACCCGGCCTTGAACTACACGGACTCCCCAAAATTGGCCCCAATGCTGGCCAAGCGTTTGGGAAAGACGCAACCCAGTGCACCAAGCATGGCCCACTGTGCATGGATGACCTCGAGCTCTCAGTTTTTGGCAAAGGTCTTATGGTCGGCCGAAAGCGTAGTAGTGTCCTACCCATAGTCTCCGGGGAACTCCCTTGTAAGGTAGGATGGTGCCTCCATAAAGAATGGGCCCAAGCACTGGACATGATCTAGGCCCTTCCATGGGCTTCTAGATGAAACGATCTTGGGCTTGGCCACAGTTTTTCTCATGATTATTCTGCCTCGCCCAAGGAGGTCGGATGATGAAGGACATAGCTTCACAACCTGGCCAGCAAAAGATGGAGAGAAGAGGGCTAGAATGTGATTTTTAATACCAAAATTCTAAAACAAGTTTGAAGTGGATGGCCTGGCCCAGTTCGCTACAGGGTAAGTTTCAGCCCACCATGGCCCTATACTGTAGTGGGCCAGACTGGCCTAGCACTCAAGAAGGGGCCAAGACTGACCGTCACTTTTGTAGCTCAGAGCACGGCTCAACATTAGCTCATAACAGGCCATGCTAGCCAGGCCCGTGAAGGGCCAGGCACAGCCCCAGTCCTTTTTCCTATTACATTTAATGTTACCTGCTTTTTGCAGGTTCATGTAATGCTTTTTTCAGGTTCATGTAATAGATCCTGTAAAGAAATATTAAACAATTGTTAACTTTTTTATATTGTTATACAGCTGGTTAGACAATCTCTCGAATTAGTGCATGCCTTGTCAAATAAATATTAGTATATTTCACATGCAGGGGCTAGGCCTTAGTGTTTCAATTTGATTGATCTTCGAAACAGGTTTCTATATAATAATAATAATAATAATAATAATAAGTGCATACATAATGTTCCAGTTTTTATTCTCTTTTTTTTTTTAAATTAATGTTCTGCAAATTGATTTAATTATTGTGGTGGTCTGTCAAATCAATATTACATATATAGGCATTCTATAGTTTCAAATTGATTGAGCGGCTTTTTATTAAAAGAAATAAGAAGGCCTGTATTCTACCGTTGTAAATTTTTTACCGTTTCAATCTTTAAAAAAACAGGTCAAGTACAAATACATCTATAAGTAAGGTAATTTTTGTCCTCTTGACTCCCCTACATATCAGTCATCACTATCAACTCCTTTCTTAATGAATCGATGTCAATCTGAATATGTCTCATAATTTTTATGTCTCCAACGACTTAGCTTTTTATCTCTTTTTTTTTTAATAATCATTTAGCTTTCTGTCTTGATTCCTCTATCTTTCTCTTGTCTGTCTCAATAAAAAAAAATTCTATTCAAATTGAAGGCATTGAGGTTCCAAACTCGGTAAAAGACAAAAATAGTTTACTTATATAAATATTTTTATTTTGTAAAATATTTTATTATTTAATGTTTATTTACATTTTTAATTCTCTATAAATTTTTTTGTTAACATCATTTTTTATTCTAAGTAAATAGACAAAGTACAAATTCCTGATTTTGTGGATCAACCATTTCATGAAGACGAGGTTTTGATGTCCGGGTGCCAACGAGGCTAATGTTTAGCTTAATGATTGGTCGGCGCACAACCAAATTATACACGAACATGCACGTGGAAAAAGACCTCACACAGTTCTTGCATGACAACATTTCATAGAGCAGCTATGGCCAAATCCCAAAGGAGGTAATGTAACAACCGAAAATTTTTAATGCATATAAATACATTAAGTTAAGGATTATATTGAGATAAAAAATACAATTTAAGGTAAAATATTTTATAATAACATAGAAATTATACGGTATCAAAATAATACAATGTAAGGAAATACACTAATGAAATTATACAGTATGAAAATTACACCGTAAAAGTAATGCAGTGTAAGAATTAGACTGTTTAAAGTCATGCAGTACAGAATTAGACTGCGTAGACCACAAAATTTTTATAAAAGTGAAGAGAGAGAAAAAGAAAAAAAAGGAAAATTCAAAGAAAAATTAAAAAAAAATCAGCTCTCTCTCTCTCCTCAAAAATCAGTCGAAGATTCTGACATCCGTTTTCGACACCTCCCACACCATTGGAAAGCTCTCGACGAGTTGAGCTCAACGGTGTGCTGAGCAACCCAAAACACCATTGGAGGAGGCTTCACGCGCCGCCCAAAGGGGCGATGAAACCCATTTTTTCCTGAGGTAATATCTTCGTCGTCCGACCACCAATCGACGTGATTTTGGTGTCTATGGACTCAGCATTAAGAGAGAAGCAAGAGGGTACCAATTTTTCAGCTCAATTTCAGCTGGAAGACCTTCGACGGAGCTGCCCCGTCTCTGCCATCGCGCCGCCATGGGAACCACCGTTCATAGCGGCGGTGAGGTGCACCGCCCCCACCATTCGATTTAGACCACCACGAGGAGTGAAACCCCTCACCCAATTTCAAGACCCAGCTATGGCCAACTGGAATTCTAACGGGTCCAATTTCTACAGCCGTGAGGGACGCCGGACTTGCAACTCCGGCCACCATTGAGGTCAATTGACCTCACAGTTATGCTCAGAGGGACCCAAGGAGCAAAAGCCCCACTTCAATTGCAGGCAACCACCGCCGAAAAAGGGTGATCGGCCTCAACCACCTAGCGCCGCCGTGAGAGCCTAGGGACCGCCGTTCCAAGCTGTGTTAAGTAGCCCCACCATAGGGGAAATGCTCAGAGGGCCATGGGGAATGATTCCCCCAACCCAATTTCACGGTAGCTCCGTCGTGAAACCGAGATCGGAGCCACCGTTTTGGGCCGAGGAATTCGTCCTCTATTCATGTAGATAGAGGCTGAATTGGGTCAAATTGACCCCACCAATCAACTCAGGAGGGTCGATTTAGGAAGGGTAGGCTCATGCTCAGCTGCCAACGGAGCCACGTGACGGCAGTCAACCGCCGGTCAACGGTTGGTCAAAGGTCGTTTTAGGATTTTGTGATCCGAACCTCCGATCGACGATCTAAGACAGCCTCCTGACTCATTTTGATGCTCTGAACGTAATGGTGACCTCCGTTTGAGCTAATTTTACTCTGGTGAAAATCATCTGGTACCGACTACACGCAGATTATGGTGATTCAAACTGTAGTGTCGGAATCCAGAATGACATGTTCAAGAATGTATGAGCTCCAGGAAGCATTCCTAGCCATTCATGGTCGCTTGAAGAGCACTGCAGAGGATGCTTCACATACTGTAGATACAGCGAGGTACAACTTGACCCGCGTAGCTCGGAGTCCAAGTAAGTAGCAATCTCGCCTACAGTATGAACTGTATTAACATGCATTGTTGTAGATGCTAAGTTTTAAGGATTGAAAGTTAGACAAGGAATGAATGAAAGAAAATGAGACTAAGGGCAAAATGGTCATTTTATGAAAATGATCAAAACGGACCCGAAACGCCCGATGTCAGGAAATGTTTCTTAGTGAGAGTTTTTTTCGTATTATGTATGTAAGGGAATGTTAAAGTTAAGTAATGAGTTTGGTTAAGTTAGAAAATGGACGAAAAACCCGTCAAGGGCAAAATCATTATTTTTACAAAAACGGCTAAAATGTAGTCGAACACTCTGATTTAGCATAACTATCTTAGACAAAAAATGTTCCGTAATATGTTAAGTAATGTAACTGTCATGTGTAACACAGTAAGGGATTTTTAAGTAAACGAGAGGTAACCTGGTGGGTTACAAAATTAAGGAAAGGAAAGGGTAAACCGACAGAATACCAAATTATGATAGAAAGGGAATGCATGTTTAATGTTTACGTTTTATTATCAATCTAGTGGATTGATAAAAAGAAAGTTAATTAATGAGTCAGTTGTCGTATGATCAGGACACAGAAGCCGACCAATGAAAGGAAAAGGACTGAGACAGGAACGGAATAGAGAATGCTAGAGCATAGTCCGAGTAAGTTTCAAACCTCACCTACAGTATGAAATAAATAGTTTTCAAATGCTTATATATGAATGTTTGCAAATGAGTTTGCAACTATTATGCAAGTTTCTTTTAAAGAATGTTTGCATGTATTATGCAAAAAGTTTTAAGGATTTAAAGAGAGATTTGCAATGAATTTGCAAGTACTATGTTCAAAGTCTATTTGCATATTGATATGCATAATGTTTTTAAAGTTCAAGTTATGATTTAGAAAGTATTTAAAGTATGTTTTGAATTTTTGATAATGCATAGTATTTTATATTTTAAGTTATAAGCTTTATGATGCATTTGTTATGCATTAAGTTGCATTTATTATGCATTAAGTTAAGTTTCAAAATAAAAGTTGTAAATGCGTTATATATTACATATGTTATGCAATAAGTGTTAGAGTACATGTTATGACTTGCAAAAGATGGTTGCAATACATGATGCATTTATTACGTAATGAGTTCCATTTATTATACGATAGATTATACGGTACAAGTATGAATTGCAAGTATGTCATATGTTATGCAATAAGTGTTAGAGTACATGTTATGACTTGCAAAAGGTGGTTGCAATACATGATGCATTTATTACGTAATGAGTTCCATTTATTATGCGATAGATTATACGGTACAAGTATGAATTGCAAGTATGTTTGCATACGATGTGATTGCATTTGACATGCTCACAAAAGTTAATAAGAAGGTAACATAAAGATAAAAAGGAAGTGTCGCACCAACCTCTTTGATATGAGGTAATGAATGTAAAGTCGAAGTTTGGCCTCCCAGAGGTGAGGTACATGACCTTGAAGTTCGATGGTCTCAAGTCTTCCGCAAGGGAAGTATCATATTTATGATCTCATGATTAATGAGTTGGTACGAACACTAAAGTAAGATAAGGAAAGTGAATGAAAGATAAAGAAAGTTAAGGAACAAAGGTAGCAAGTTAAAGTAAGAAAAGAGTGCTCATAAAATGCTCATAATTGGAAGTTCATAATTGAACATAAATGGAACCATGCATTTTAATTCTGCTTGAATTCTTTTTTATGAAATATTCATATGTTATGTTATGAAAGACATTTTGAGAGATGTTTTACATTAAATGTTTATGAAAAACATTTTTATGTTTTCAAGAAAAGGTTTATAAATGATGCTTTAAGAAAAGCATTCTAAGGATTGCTGCATGTTAAAAGTTTAAGGAAAATGTTTATGAAAAACATTTTATAAATGTTTCAAACGTGTTATGAAAACGTTTATGAGGAACGTTTTAGAAATGTTTTATGAAAAATGTTTATAAAGTACGTTTACAAAAAATGTTTCAAGAGAAAGGTTTTTATGAGAAAAGTATTTAAAGCATGTTTCAAATATTTGTGAGTCATGCTTGAACTTACTGAGCGTAAGCTCATAAAAAGTTTCTTCATGCTGTAGGAAATTTACGGGTGATCGTAGGACCCGTTAGATGAGCTAGGTGCTACAGAGGACAGATGCGAAGATGTGGGTATGGATACCACTACAGTTTGCTTCTGCGATACAAAGAAAAGGTTTTACACTATTTAATATAGTGTTTTCAAGGTTTTTAAGAAAATCAGAGCTTTAAGAAATGTTTTCAAAGGTTTTAAGATACATTGCACTAAATATGTTATAAAATTATGAAGTGATGTTTCAAACTATGTTTTAGTAAATGTTTCTTATTAAGTATTAAGAAACGTTTTGAAATGGTTTTAATGGCAAATGTTGAGCGAGGTCTCAACTTGAATGGCGACAAAGGTCGCAACAGTTTTTGAATATGTTTTGAAGAATGTTTAAAGAAAAAAAAAATTTAATTCAGTATTTTCTTACTAAGTAAGTAAGATTACTGTTCAATAACGATGTTTAAAGTAAGTTACGTGACATCCGAAAAGGCGGGTCGTTATTAACCCATGGCATTTTTGCATGAAAAGGAAGTTTGGAAGGGAGTTCAAAGGAAATTTCAAGGCTAGAAACCAAAAGGAGGTTATTTTGGTAAGTTTTAGGTTTTAAAGTTTTGAAATTTTAAGAATTTTGTTTGGATTTTTATTCTCTCAAACCCATGTGAGTTTTTGAGCTTGTATTTGATGAAATTACATGTGAATATAGTGAATGGCTTGTTTAGATTGTAAAATTTTGGTTTATGGTGCAAAAAGGGTAGTTTTTGCATAAAACAATATTTTTGTAAATTTGAGGTTAAACTTTGCAAAAATGAGGTTTAAGCATGAGGATGATTCGATTTAGGCATGAAATGGTTTCTGCAGGGGTAGATTTGTAATTTTGAAAAGGATTTTTACAAAAACGTCCTAGGGACTAAATTGAAAGAAAAATTCTTTTCTCGACAGAAATGGAAAATGACCGAAAACACCCCTATACAGTGAGATTTTGAGAAAAGTTAAAACACAAAAGTTGTATATCTCGACAAAAATATTAGGCAATACAAACAATTCGTCGAAAAACTCATCCGTTTGTGAGTTTTTGAATTTTTAAGAATTTGTTAAAAGTGAAAAAGTGTTAAAATGGTAAAAACGTCATTTTTTAAAATGATTTGAGGTATGGTACTTGAAGCAAAAATGTTTCTTATGAAAAATAGGAAATTTTGATGTAAAGTGAATAATTTTAGCCTGAAGGGCAAAATCGTCATTTTTGCCCGAATAACCCGAATAGCTCCAAAAAGGTCTCAAATGGGAAAAGAAAGTGATTAGAAAGATTATCACCCTTCGTAAGTGACGATAGGGTAGAATTACATAGAAATAAGAAAATCAATGTTTGTAGAGTTGTGTATAGTTATACAACTCGAATAATTAAGTAACGAACGTTATGTAATGAAACGTATTGGAATTGGCTGATAGTTTTGGAATTGGCCAACAGGATCCTAGGAGTCTAGGTGAAAGGAGATCGAAGTTGATTTTGCGGTGGTCAAAAGCAAGTAAGTACCCTTCCCACCTACAGTATGAACTTGTAGGTGTAGAATATGTGTATATGTACATTAGGGAATATAGTACGATATAAACTTGTATATTGCTATGAAAGGAATACCTAGGGGTATAGAATCGATACTTGTGTGTATACGATTAGAATACCTAAGTGTATAACCTGTTATGTATTGTTATGTACCATATATTGTGTTCATGTGTATACGATAATGAATACATGTATGTATATAAAGTAGGTACTTGTATTTATACTGCAATGCATACGAACTTATGTACCATAGATAACATGTGATTATCATTTCATGCCTAGTATGACAATCATATTAAATGGATTGGTAACTATGTCACCAGAAGTTAAGAAAAGTGTCGTACCAACTCTCGAAGTAAGGGGAGTTTAAAGGATAAAATATGGTCACGGTGTTACGTGGACCAAAATGATATTACGCAATGGTACGAACACTTGGGCCCTAGTGAAAAATAAGAAATGATGAAGATAAGGAAAGTTCATAAGAAAGCATAACTGAATCGTGCATTCATTTGATTGTCTATGTGGGATTTATGGGACTTCCTGGGCGTTAGCTCACTAAGTTTTTCATGCTATAGGTATTCCGACGAGAAGATCAGAATAAATTTTAACGATGAGCTGGCGGACGGATGATGTGTGCAGGTCGGGTATGGAGTCCGCTACTGTATGTTTTCGCTTTATATATGTATTAAGTTGTTTTGAAACGGAATGTTTAAAAAGAAAGAAAAATGTTGTAAAAGTAAGAATGATTATGTAAATATAAGTGTGTGAAAGTATTTTGGGAGTTACCAAAATTATTGCAAGGTAAATTATTTATTTCAGTTTCAAAAAAAAAATTTCTTAAATGTTTGCCCCTAAATAAGTAAGAAAGAGTTTAATCACAGTCTGAAAAGACGAGTTGTGACAGGTGAAATGGAATGGATGTGGTTTGTAAGCATTACCAAAAACACTTTTCCAACAAAAAAGATGGAAGTACTGGGCATCTTGATTGACATTGAAAAACATGTCTACCACAACACCAAGGTGGTGGTGTGGACTCTTGCTAACAAACACTTTAACTCACAAAGCATGGTTTACAAAATTTTTATATGATCTACAACATGCTTATGAGGCACTAGCTAAAGGAATTACCATTGTCCACAATTTAAAAGGGCTAGTAGAAATACGACTAAATCTGAATGCATGAAAGTTTTTTATGTAATGAGACAATTACTTGTTGATAAATTTAAAACTTTTAATTCTACAGTTTCTTACACTTATGATCTTTGGGAGGATTGTAACAAAACTGATTATTTATGCATGACGTTTCATTATGTTGATGAGTCATTAGTTTAAGTTTATGTCCTTATCCACATAATGCAAACGCTATTTTTTCCACTATTATGGAAAGTTTTATTTTTTTTTTTTTTAGCATTGAAGATAAAGCTTTTAGCATTACTTTTGATAATGAGTCAGCAAATATAGATGCCATCAAGATGTTCAAAGCAAATTTGAAACCATCTCTTGCTGAGAAGTTTTTCATCAATGTTGTGCATGTCATATCATAAATTTAGTAGTCCAAGCTGGTATTAATATTATATCCTATCTAACGGAAATTTGAGAATTGTTCTCTTTCATCTCAACTTCAGATCTCAACTCCAAGAATTTCAACAATATTGCAAGAATAGCCAGATGAGGCCAAAAAAATTTCCAACAAATTATAAACATGAGTCGAATTCCACCTATTTAATGTTGAGAACTGCTATTCTATATCAACAAATAATCACTACATATGTGAACACTACCCACGTTGAGCATTTTATTTATGATGCATATTGGAAGATCAATTAGTATTTTTTTTAAAAAATTTAGAAGGATTTTACAATGCTACAGAATTATTTTTTGGTGTGCATGATCCTACTGCTTATCTTGCTTTACATCAATTATTTAATATTTCTAAAACATTTGATCATTATAGGCAACATGATCTTTTTGCACCCATAGTATATGAAATGGAAAAAAAAAAATTAAAATTATTGGGCAGGTTGTCCACTTTTTTATGCATTAGTAACTATTTTAGATCCTAGATGTCAATTAAAAGGTATAGAATCTCTGATGTCTGCTATAGCAGATAATTTATCTATTGATATGGAACTAACCATTGTGATGCAAAGAAAGTGTTAGAAAATGTATTTGCATTGTATGAAAAAAAAATATGAAACAAGACAACAATAATCACCTCCAATGTCAAAGAGTAGTGTCAGGTCTCAAGGTTCATCATGGGGCTTCTTGAAGAGAAAAGAGGAAACATCAAGATTATCATCAACTCATGGACCGTATTCAGCACTTGTCAAATATTTTGAGGCAAATTTTATAATTTATGACAACAAACTAGACATCTTAGAGTGGTGGAAGAGCAAGCAAGATTGTTTTCCAACATTATCCCTTATGGCCTAGGACATTTTGGCAACTCCAGTGTCCACAGTTGCATCAGAGCAAGTAATTAGTACTAGCAATGTGCATGAAGGACTGGAAAGATGCAAGAAGACGAAAACAACAATATACTGATGATATGCTTCAAGAATATTTTTCAAACTTAGAGATAACAGAATCTTCTTGAAGTAATTTGGCCATAGTGTAATTTAGATATCCTTGTATTTTATACTGTACTCTTTTTTTCTTTGCCAAAGTTTAATCATGATTTCCCCACAGGTTTTACTTGGTAAGGTTTTTAACAAGGCAGTATTTTTCTTGCATATTATTTCAATAAAATGCAACTTTTAAGGCTTATAGTATTCCTTCTTTGTTTTTTGTTTTTTTTTTATAATTAAATTTGAAAATATAAAATACAAAGACCTTTAGTAGGATTGGCCTTATGAAGGCCCTACAAAGACTAGCCTAGTAGGACCTTATAATGGTCAGCCCATATGAAGGCCCAACAAGGCCCGTGCCTAGGCCCGACCTCGGCCTAAAGGATAAGTGCCGAGGTCAAGGCTAGGCTTGATAATCTCTCCTCAAACCCAACCCAAGCTCGACCCTATATTGTTGTGGGGTCGTGCTTGGCCCATCAAGGGCCTAAGGTTAATCAATCTGGTCCTTTTGACACCTCTAGTTTGAAAAAGAGGACTTTTGTCAAGGCCATACTGTGTTCATAAAGCCAAAAGTTCATTGGAAGTTACTTTTTCACTAATGAAATAATAATAATAATAAAAATAATAAATTTTAAGCAATACAAAGCAAACGGCTCCAAGAGTCTCACACATGCATTAATTGCTTCTTGCCTAAAGCACAAAAAAGCAACACTGATTCTTGAATATGGAACCAAATTGAAGTTTGATTTCTTGCCCAGTAGTACAACAACATTAACAAAGACTAAATTACCTCTAATTCATGCATAAGAATTAATCCATTCTTGTGGCGCGGACGACTTAAATATTCTGAGAAGCAAAGTCTTGTCTCTCTTTTCAAGCTTTGTTGCACCACTAAATCCTCTAACGACGCCAAGCTTGAGACTTTCTCGGCCTTCTTCAACAGCCCTTTTTCTCATATCCATCAACAGACCTGTCCCTTTGGGAGTG